>UELU01141631.1:0-13960 GCA_900490025.1 Megastigmus dorsalis
GTAATAAGGGGAATTTGAGTTTCATTTCACCGCCAGCAGTACATAAATTTTTTCTTTCTATATGATTTTCTTTCTGAAATGGGTTAAAGCAGCAAGTTCTTATTGTCAAAGTTGTTTTCACGAGAGGCATTATGAAAAGAGTAACAAAATTAAATTTTGTTATTCACTTATCAGCACGATGTAAAAATATAAGCAGCAGTTGACTATATAAAATAATCAAAGATAATTTTGAAACTTCCAAGCCTCGACTATGTACACTTTAGGAACATATTTTTACTGCGAGAATTGTAAAACTAATGTAAAAAATTTGTTGTTTACCACCTATTGGTGAAAAAAGGAACTATGAGCGCATATTACTCGCGCGGCTGTACGAAGCTGACGCGCCGCGCCGCACGAGGGTCGCTCGTGCGGTTTTTAGCATACTATATCTCGAAAAAAACGAAAAAGTCCTTTTTTTTTATTTATTATTTAAATGTAAACAAAACCTCATCTTTCGATTGAACACACTTTACAAAAGATAAAATTGGTCCATCTTTGAGAAAAATGAAGAAAAAGTTTACTTTTTGAATTTTCACCGTGAAAATGGGAAAATTCCGGAAAATGAAATGCACCATTGGAAAGCTCGTCTCAAAACCTACAAAAACCATGCCTGATAAAATTTTTTCACATACATTTACCTTCTTTTTACGCGAGTTTAAAAGTACCTTATTTCGCTTTTATTTTGGGCCGCTGGACATTTCACGTGTAATGTAATGGCCTCATATACAAGTTTCTCCGTGAGTAAGTATAGTAATAATATTATATCATGGACATCAAAATATAGAAGATGAAATTTGAAATGATCGCACAACAAACAAAAAATCACACTGGGCACAAAAATTAATAAAAAAAGTCATTTGAACACACCTAAGTACGTAGGTGTATGAATTGTGGTACATCGAACCCTCAAATTGATTAACTGTCGGCGCGAAAGAAATTTCTTCCAGTCGCGAAAAGACGTGTTCGCTGAGTTCGCTCCGCTATATACAGCTCTATCCTCTAAGTTCGATAAACTTTGTATTTACCCGTTAGGAGGCGTCTCGTAAAGTCAACACGCGTGTGGTTGGAACTATTGACGATTACTATATAAGAGAATTTTAGATTTTACATAATACGTGAGATGTACGATTGCGGTAATACGTTATAGGATTGCGATATATATGTAAAATAGCTTGCGATATGTGTAAAATTAATATGTAGGTGGCTTTATTGCATTAAATTTAGTTCTAACCAATAAATATATAATATGTAAAAAACTTCTCTTACACTCGACAGCGAATTAAAACAAGCATAATGTTAAATCTGTACTGGAATGTCGTAAATAACGTCAAAATTACCTTCTGAAATAACGTTATTTGTCAAATTATATTTCTTTTCCATGAATAAATGACATCATTTGACGGATTTCTTTTTAGCCTGAAAACGAATATAACGTTATTTTGCTCATAAATAACGTCATTTTCGTTGTCAGGGATTTAGAAAATTTGGAAAATGACGTTATAAAACGTTCCGAAACGTGACACAGAATAATAACGTTATTAAATAACGTCATTTGATAACGTCATTTACTGATGTTATTTTTTAACGTCATTATTTTCAATAGGGCGGTACGCTAGCAACCCAAAATTTTGATTTTGCTCATAAACACAAATAAGTCTGGAATCACATGGACGCGGCACAACCTTACACCTAATCTATTCGAGTTCAGCGCGAAAAATAGATTATTTCTTAAACATTATTTAAACACATTACAATTGTATATGTGGTATTATTTTTTAGAGAAAAAAGAAAGCATTCTTTTTGAATACTTCTTTTAACCCTTTTCCGGGCCGAAGGAATTGGGCAACGGTACAGATAAACCGTATATGATTTAAGGGATTCGAGGCATCGTTGAATTCAAATTTGTCATTATTTTTGCAAAATTAATTTGTTTAAAAAATTTGTTTAAACAAATTATAGCAAAATTAAGCTTTTTTACAAAATTAATTACAAAATCGGATTCTACGGAAAAAATACATCCCATATAGTAGTTTCAATTGTTAAACCACATATTGTTACTAACAAATTATTAAATAATTAGTTTTTAACGACTATACGAAGGTGAATAAAAATACGGATATAGCATATATTGACTAAGGTATTTTTTGATGCACAGAATTCAAATTTGTCATTAGCTTTGCAAAATTAAGCTTTTTTACAAAATTAATTACAAAATCGGATTCTACGGAAAAAATACGTCCCATATAGTAGTTTCAATTGTTAAACCACATATTGTTATTAACAAATTATTAAATAATTAGTTTTTAACGACTATACGAAGGTGAATAAAAATACGGATATAGCATATATTGACTAAGGTATTTTTTGATGCACAGAATTCAAATTTGTCATTAGCTTTGCAAAATTGCAAAATTCAGCTTTTTTGCAAAATAAATACCGGAATCGGATTCTACGGAAAACATATGTCCGGAATATTAGTTTTAGTTATTCGAATATATTTTTTTATATTATAAAGGATCGCTTGTTACAATTTTTAAAAGATAGTCTCCAAAAATAATAATAAAATATATGCGATATATTGTTATATTATGATATAAATCAGCACAACTTTTTTACTAATAAAATGTAGTTGGAATTCAGTCACCTGAGATATTTACATACCAAAAATTTTATCGAAAGCAGATTTTATTATCTTGCATTTCAAATATTATAGAACTATAGAACTGATCTCTTTATTTTAAAAATATTTCATAAAATATTTTAGTATAATATTTTTGAGAGGTTTCAATAATATTTAGTAAATATTGTTAAAATATTGAACTGAAATATTCCTTTAAATGTTCAAAAAAATTGGACAAATATTTCAAGTAATATTGCGGTAATATTTCCGTAATATTTCGTGAAATATTTCACCGAAACGGCACAGAAATATTTCAAAAATAATTTTTTATAATAATTCAGTTACTTATGCTTTGAACTTTTTTATTTATCTTTATAATTATTTAAATAAAAAATTTATATTTAAATAATTAGTTAAAAGGTGCCGTTTGGAGTAACATAGAGAGTCGTTGAAATAGGTTTCTCAAAATTATTTCGTTACGAATTGTTAAAATAATTATGGTTTAAACAATTAATTGAAATAAACTAAAGAAAAAAAAGAAATCTAATATTTTACTTATGCAATAATTTAACACCGAGATTTGGCTTGTTTGCCGTAGTACTAAATAAGGAATATATTTATAATTTTTTTTCTAATAAAAGAATTATACCATTTTTTCAAAAAAAAATTTTAAAAGACTGCATAAAGTATACTGTATACATACTTTATTATTATTTATAATACTCTGAGATACCTTCTATTTTGACAGTCGCTAAAAAAAAATTATTTGAAAAGAATACTTTATTATTACTATTTGAATATGTGGGAGATTGTCGTCCACACGAATATATATATTTGTAGAGGAGAGGAATGAGGAGAAAGACTAGCTGCAGGTTGTGTAGAAAGAAGTGTCTTTATTGACTGGAGCTCGGAGTAGGTCTGCTGACTGAAGAGTTCGTCGCTTGCTCATCATCTCGACTAACAATACATGTACATGGTCGCACTTATATGTATATATGCGCTGGCGTGTATAGTCCCGTCTTGTGTCGCTTCGGTCGTTACATGTGTCAAAGTCTTAAATGCTTGTTTGTTTTGGTCGAGCGATAGCCGTTGGATTGCGACGCTTCGAGAAGCCGCAGCCGTGCCTCAGTCCCCGTGTGCCGCGCGAGCGGTTAACATTGTCGCGGGACGCTGCGTATTTCTTGCGTACTTGTACAATGTTGGTTATAATCTAATTCAATAAATCGTTCATTACTCCGATCCTACTGTCGAGTGATTCACTTTCCTTCCACGCATTTGCATGCTGTCCATAACTCAGGGTGCGGACCGAGCCCCAGTATTACGCGAATTAACATTTCAGAAGTGGGATGCGTGCAAATTGTGTGTAAGCAGGTACTGTTTGAACATATAGAAAAACGAAAGTCAAGGTGAGACGCGAAAGTGAATATACGACGCGACGCGGTCAGATGCCATAGGACAGGGACACGAATGAGTGAAACGGAAGTCGCTAATATTTAAATGTGAAGTTTGTTATTTTATTACTGTGAGCTGTGATAATTGACTATTATAAGCTAAAGTGTGTGGAAGCGAACAAACATGGACGACACAACGGCACAAAGCACTGACCAAACAACAAGGGCAGTGGGAGTTTTCGGCGAAGCAACGTTCGACCGTTTTCAACAGGGCGTCTCGATTTTATCAACGAACTGGCGATCGACACAACATTTTGGCGAATCAGCGGTTTTTGAAAACCGTAAGGAGAACTTGCTTCGAGGCATAGGGAGAGGGTCAAGGCCTTCATCGAGAACTGGTTCCATCCCCCGCATACCGACACCATTGCCGAACGAAAATCAGCAGCAACAGTCAAATAGCGACATGAGCCTCGATGTGAGTGAGCCCTTGCGCGACGATCCTCGTGATCTCAACCAACGTTTGAGTAATGAGGTAAGCGGTCAGCGTAGTCAAGCTAACTCGAGGTCATTTGAAAATGCGCTGTTAACCATTCTTGAGGATAATCGCAGGCGCGACGCTCAGCGAGACGCGCTTATGGAAAATTTGATTCGTCAGCTTGACTTAACATCGAATACGACGGCGCGAAACGACGGAACGTTCGTAGCGCCACAGAACTTTCAAGTGATGCCCGATCTAACCAAGAACAGTCAAAAGTTTTCGGGTAGCGAATCTTCAACGTTCGCACGCGAATGGTTGGCTGAGCTGGAAAGTATGAGCCTGCTTCATAGATAGCCAGATCACTTTGCGCTCGAAACAGCGCGTATGAACCTAACCGCGGGAGCAGCAGACTGGTTTAAAACAAGACGAAGCAGCTTAATGGAGTGGGGCGCGTTTTGCGATGCCTTTCGAGCAACATTTGTTCGGAACGACAGCGCGACGGCCCGCTGGAAGAGAATGACCGAGAGACATCAACTGAGAACGGAACCTCTGCAGCAGTACGTCTATAGTAAAGAGAAATTATGCAAAGATGTGAATCTTGATTTTATTAATACTAAGGAACAGGTATTGATTGGTCTCTGGTCAAAGGACCTTTTTAACGCGATGTTAGCACGGACTCATATTTCTATGGATGCGCTGTTGCACGATATGCTCGAGCACGAACATATGACGCAGCAACGGACCGAAAGAGCGCGAGCGGCACAGGTACCGTCAACCGAAGCCAGAAATTACGATTCATCTTTTAAGCGTGCACAACCAAGTTCGTTAAGTTCATCTGCATCTATATCATTTAATAATGCGTCGTCTGCAAATCTCAACCAGGATTCCACAACAGGCACCAGAGCAGAGGTACGGTGCTACAACTGTCAAGGCACAGGACATTTTTCTAGAGAGTGCTCTCAGCCGAGGCGTGAACCATTCTGCTCATTGTGCAAGACAAACGGACACACACAACGACAATGCCCACGCAATACTACACCGGCAGTTAATTTGGCGACACGCAATATGACTCCGACTGTGGGTAAATATTTGAAAATAATTGCTGTTAATGGCATCGCACTTGGAGCATTTATAGATATGGGTAGTTCCGACTGCACCATCAAGGCAAGCGTCGTATTGAGCAACCAACTACAAATGGTTTATCAACCAGAGGATATTCGAAGTTTTGGACCAGAGAATTTTAAAACCTCGTCACCGGGATATGTCGTCGCTTGTATAAGTATTGATGAAGTCACGGTTACAGACATCCAAGTACGAGTGGTTCCCGATAACGTTCAAGCAACGGATTTGATCATTGGAAGAACCTTCACGGACGCGCAAAATGTGGTCTACACCAAGGCGGGGGATACGTTAATCTTCAAGAAGAGATTGGCTGAAGGCGTCGCAGCGGACGCACAGACTGAGCAGCTGTTCCAGGTAATCGCAGATACGATTATTCCTTCGATGTCAGTCCACCTAATGGAAGTGACAACTAGTCATGATAACTTGTTACTACCAGCAATGAATACACACACCGGACCACGCGTGCTGTCGAGAGGCGACATCGTTGAACGTGGATCAATCAAGGCCGTACCAATATTGCCAAAACGGATATATCACTCGCCTATCACCATCGAGGATATCAATGTAGGGAAGCAACAACCGAAGGAGGTGGTGAACGACCTCATTAACGTTCTCAATAGTTTTCGCGACTGTATCGCGCTCGATCTGACCGAGTTGGGACCCGTTGAGGGTGTAGAGTTCGAAATTACTGAGAAACCGGGTTCGGTTCCGGTGAACTGCAAACCGTATCTTTCAAGTAATGCGGAGCGTGAGTCAATTAGGCGGATTGTAGCGGAGTGGCGCGAGGCAGGTATTGTAAGAGACACGAACTCTCCTTACGCGAGTCCAGTACTATTGGTACGAAAAAAAAATGGAGAAGAACGTCTTGTTATCGACTATAGGAAAATGAATGCACAAACTGTTAGATTACCGTTTCCGCTGCCGGATATAGACGATCATTTAATGGAGATTGGCGATAACGATCTCTTTATAACTTTAGATCTTGCCCACGGTTATTTGCAGGTCCCAATCGCGGAACACTCAAAGCACAAAACGGCTTTTATTACACCGGATGAGACAGCTGAGTGTAATTATTTAAGTGTCGGCCTAACGAATGCACCAGCGGGATTTTCGAAGGTGATGCACAGATATATAGGGCCACTTCGAAAGCAGAATATTTTGTTTTATTTAGACGATATTTTCATACCGGGCAAATGTTGGCAATCTCTCCGTTCTAAATTAATTTTGGTTCTAAAGGCTTTGCAAACGGCGGGTTTAACGCTTAAACTCTCGAAATGGGGTTGGGTTGGGTTGGGTTCTTACTTGGGTTTCGAAATTTCGGGACGCGGAATACAACCAGGTGCGCAAAAGGTTTTAGCAATCAAAAATTTTCCTTCGCCAAAGAACCAACATGAGGTACGCCGGTTTTTGGGATTGAGTGGTTTTTTCCGTCGATTCGTACCAAGTTATGCTGAAATCGCGTCGCCACTGCATAAACTATTGCGTGCAAGTGAAAGTTTCATATGGTCGCGAGAAGCGGAAGAAGCGTTTCGGAGACTTAGAGATGCTCTAACCTGTACACCGGTATTGCAGCCTTTTAATTCAAGGCGATACACCGAATTGCACACAGATGCGAGTGCACGTGGTCTCGGGGGTCTATTATTGCAGCGAAACGATTCCGGTAGTATGAATTTGGTGTATGCGGTTAGCCGCCGGACAAGCGATGTCGAGCGTAATTATCATTCGAGTTTTTGTCCAATCCGGACTTTGTGTAAGGCACATGATTGCAGTTTTCAGCTGCCTGTGCCATCTCTCGATCATTCCGTTTGCTTGGAGGTGGTATGCTGTTGTGCGAGTCCGGCGAGTTCCAATTAATTCCAGCAAAGAGTTGAATAACTGGGATTCGAACTGACGTCCCTGATCTGTGGTGACGGTTATGGGTGTACCAAAGCGTGACACCCACGTGTCAAAGAATGCACGTGCAACTGTAGGTGCCGATATGTCAGAAAGGGGCACCGCCTCCGGCTATCTTGAGAGTTTATCTATCATAGTTAACAGATATTTTTAGCCTTCACTAAAAGGCAAGGGGCCGACAATGTCTATGTGCACGTGAGAGAATCTCGCATCCGGTGTAACAAAATAAGCTGGTAATAGTTAGTTTCCTCTAGAGATTTTGGAGCGCTGACAGTCGATGCAACCCCTGCACCAACTCTTGATATTCTTGGCCATATCAGGCCACACATAATGCTGCCTGATTAATCTGTCCATTATTTTGGCAGATGGATGTGCATTGTTTATGTGAAAGAGATTAAAAATTTCTCTTCTTAGCGTTTTTGGGATAAAGGGCCTGAAGGTATTGGCATAGAAATTGCAGTGGACTGCAACGCGTTCGGGTCCCCAACGCAGTTTGGTCAGTTTAAGGGGATGGCTCGCGTCCTAAAGTATTCCCTTGATTTCCTCGTCACTCTCTTGTTCGCGCGAGATGTCTTGCAAAGTAAAGAATGTTGGAAAATGAAAGGTGTTAATCGATGCGAAGGTTCTTTTGACGAAGGGCTCTCCATTCGATACCTCATCTCGCCAGTTAAAGGTGGCTGGCGCGATGGAGGGATCGATTCGTGAAAGAGAGTCCGCTACTGTGTTATCATCGTCCCGCAGATAACAAATTTCAGTATTAAATTGCGCGATGTAGGATAATCTCCAAGCGCGAATAGATGGACAGTTTTCAGGGTTTCGAGCTAGCGCATAGATTAACGGTTTATGATCAGTAAAAATTTTAAAAGATCGACCTTCCAAAAAATAACTGAAGTATTTTAGTGCTTCATAAATGGCCGTCAATTCGCGATCATATGCGGAGTAGCGCGTTTGTGGAGCTGTAAATTTCCTAGAGAAGAATGCCAGTGGTTACCATATGCCACCAAAATTTTACTCCAGGGAGGCTCCCATGGCGAAGTTTGATGCATCAGCAGTAACTCGCAACTCCGCGCGTTCGCACGGATATGATAGATTGACCAAATTGACGATGTCATTTTTAATCTCTTGGAAGGCTTTTTCTGCGTTGGTGTTCCAAACTATGGGTGTTTTGTCCCTTTTTTATTGCCCTTGATCAAGACATGCAAGTGACGTTGTATCTCCGCTGCATGCGGAGTGGACTTTCTGTAAAAATTGACTAAGCCCAGGAATCTGCGCAACTCGTCGGTGGTAATGGGCTTAGGGAAATTTTTGATTGCCTGGACCAGTTTCGGGTCTGGCTTGAGGCCATCTTTATTGATAGAATGTCCCAAAAAGACCAATTGGTCCACGCCGAAAGTGCATTTGGTTAGATTTAGCTGCAGATGAATATTCTGCAGTCTCTCGAGCACTACGGTTAGATGTTTCACATGCTCCTCCGGTGTGGTAGAAGCCACTAATATGTCATCAATGTACGCGAATACAAAATCTAGATCCCCCAGGGCCATGTTTACGTATCTTTGAAATGTTTGGGATGCGTTTCTAAAACCGAACGTCATCACCACAAATTCGTATAGCCCGAATGGTGTGATTACCGCTGTTTTCGGAATGTCCTCGGGGAAAATGGGAATTTGCAAAAATGCACTTTCCAGATTGAGTGCTGAAAATATTGTTTTCCCGTGGAGATTGTTTGAGTAGTCGTGCAGGTTGGGAATAGGGTACCTGTCCGGTATCGTAATCTCGTTTAACTTGCGGAAATCCCCACAGATTTTCCACTCCCCATTCTTCTTGAGCACCATATGTATAGGTGTAGCCCAGGGACTTTCAGACGGTCTACAGATGCCTGTTTTGCACCATTTATCGATTTCGTTTTTGGCTATTTTGAGTTTTTCAGGGGGTAAGCGACGCGCACGTTGGGCGCACGGAGGTCCCGAGGTCTTGATATGGTGATAAGTGCCTCTCTTTTTTGAGGGCTTGGGTTCGGGTTTATCAATACCTATGACCGTCGGTAATTTCTTTAATATTTTCGCGTACTTGTTTTTAGGATCTACCAGTGAGATCTGAGAATTAAAAACCGATTTATTAACACCTGCTACTACCTCTTTGGTGTTGGCGTTAATTAGACGTTTTTTGCGCAAATCTGGTAATAGATTGAAGTGGTTGAGTGCATCGCCACCCAGAATGGAGTAGGGCACATCAGCTACCACAAAAGTCCACACAAGCTCTTTTTTGAAACCGAAATTCAATTTTTTACGTAAGGTGCTGTATGTATTAATAATTGTATCATTGGCCGCGTAAAGTTTAACGCCGGTTTTCTTTAGAGTAAAATCCCGTGGCTTGGGAGTTACGGAAATTTCCGCGCCCGAGTCTATGAGAAAGACTTCGCTGGAAATTCTGTCTTTGATGTGGAGACGTGTTGATTGGGACTCAGTGACATTTGTCTCCATAATGCGCCGAGTTGTTAGTTTAACTTTTTATTCGTGTCTGCAGTTTCATTGCTAGGATAATTTTTAAAACTTTTGCTTCGAGTTATTTTGGGTTTATTCGAGTCTTTATTCCAATCGCATGGCTTTACGCATTTATAGGCTTTTTCGCCATATTTAAAGTGATAGAAACAGAAATGTTTTTTCTTATTTCGAGTGTAAATGCGTTCAGTTGATTTTGCACGTTCGCGAGGCCCCGAATGTGCTGCGCTGTTGGATCGATTGTTTTCTTTATTGTAAAGAGCGTCTACTTTCGATATTACTTCGTTTAGTAGTTGCGCCTCGTTTTGTTTAATTTCGCAGATAGAGCTGTTCTCACTGTACAAGTTAGCGTGTACTTGATCTGCTAATGCGATTGCTGCAGCTTCATTTTCTTGGGAAATTTCATTTAAAAGAAAGAATCGAATATTCGAAGGTAAGTTAGCTTTCCAGGCTTTTAGTATCAAGGAGCGCGGCATTTCTTCTCCAGCGAGACTGATTAGTTCATTTAAGTATATGGACGGCTTGCGTGAATTCATTTGGCAACCCTTAAATAATGCCTGTAGTTTGGCATCTTCCGAAATTGAAAATTTCTTTATTAATGTATTTTTGAGACCTTCGTATCTGTTATTTGGTTTAAGAAGTTTAATGCTATCGGCTATTTCAGAGATTAAGTTTTGGCTTAAATTAGGTATAACGTTCATGAATTTAATATTGTCATCCGTTAAATTTTGAATGTTGAGTTGATACTCGTACATATCGAACCAAGTTGCGGGGTCGTGCTGCCAGAAGGGCATGTTTATTTGTTTGAACTCTACGTGTCGACGAGAGTTGTTGCTAGGTGGATTAGAGAAGAATGTATTTGCTGTGTTTACGGGTATACTATGTAACGGAAAATTCGAATTAAAATTATTTGCTTGTTGCGAAGCTAAGTTACGATTTTGACTGTGAGACGATGTTATTGTTGGATTGTCAATATGAGGTGCCACCGAAGGCACGGTTACCGTGGATGTTAATGTATTTACTGATGATGGAAAGTTTGAATTTAGCGTTGATGTAACGGTATTCGGCCTAATGGATTCATTATGATTATTAATATTTGATAGTAAAAGATTTTAGTTGTTGTATTTCTGTAGTTAGATATTGTAGTTTTTCGTCATGATTTATTTGAGGATTCTTAATTTTATCTGTAAGGGTTTTTTCCATGTTATCGTACACGGCACGCGATACGGAGGCTGGGTTACCAAATGGGAATGGTTTTGTGTGTAAAATTCTATTTTGGTCATAATTAGTTAAGGTTTTTTTTTTAATTGCACCTAGACTTTTTTCTGCTAAGTATTGCGTGAGTAGGATTGAATTTTGTTCTAGAGTAGTTTCTGAGTTATTAGTGGGGTTATTAACAATATTTTGTTGAATAAATAAATTGTCTGTTTGCACTGCAGCATTCCCCTTAACCGAATCAATAATTCCTGCGTTAGTGTCACTTAGTGATTGAAATGAATTGTTTATTAAATCTTCTAGAGAATTATTGTTCGGATTTAATTCTGAATTATTTCCCGTTTGAGCGTCCATCTTGGACGGCGTGCGGATCATGCTGCGCGAGCGGATAAGCCGCGAGGGATAACTAATCTAAACTAAATGTCTAGACTAAAATACTCGCTAGAAAAGTCGCTCCTTAATAATATAAAAACAGTACTTAAAATTGAGCTGGGAACTCAAGGCCTTAAGAAAATTATAAAATTTAAAATTACAATATTCGTGTTGTTTGCTCTGCTCTTGGCACGTGCTACAAGAAATTCCAGGGAATTGATAGCGAGGATACCTTGAATTGAACGCACAACACGAATAAAATGCACAACCGCACAAAGAAAGAGCGCTGCTTGCTCGCCTCTTGGCACCTGCTACAAGAAATTCCAGGGAATTGATAGCAAGGATACCTTGATTTGAGCGCACAACTCAAATTTCGATGCACGATCGCGTAAGAAAATTCAAATAATTTAGCAAAAATCGAGCATTGAGCTCCCGCCCAGCACAAGGTATATAATGTACTGCTTGAAAATGTATGTATATCATATAACATAAATAATTGATAGTCATAAAAATAAAATAAAACAATAAATGCATAAAAAATAGACTTATAAATAAAATTATAAATAAAATTTCATAAGGAAGAGACCTCTGGAATTTCTAAGTAGCCCTAAAACTGGTTCTCCCGATATATAATTTAAAAAAAAACAATATATAATATTAAAATAAATAAAAATTTAAAAGATAACAGTTGTCTTCGCTCGTCGATTGCGAGTCGTGAGCATCGCAAGAGATTTATGTAAATCGACGAATACTGCACTCGTGGTAACCCAAGGCAAAAGAGCCTGTTGAAAATTCTCTGTAAGAGAAGACATTAAACTTGCATTAATTAATTGATTTAAAAAAAGAAAAGAGAAAAATAAAAGATATCGGGAGGCCAGCTCCTGGCACTCTGCAACTTATAGAATTTAAATGTTGATTGTTGTCGTCAAGGTAGTTTCGTGCGGTGAAGTTGGAAAATGGCCATTAAAATTTTTCGTTCTAATTTTATTACTGAGTATCAATTCCAAGAAGCAGCTGCTCTGGAATTTACTTGATACACAGAATTGACCAATTTAATGGCGAATTGCCAAAAAAAGAAAGATTTTTTTTTGATGAATAAAAACCGCGTGAAGTTGGGAAAAAATTATTTTTTGCAATGTGGCAATGCCACAAATTAATTGCAAAATAAATAGAAGGATTAAGTCGGCGTTAAAGGTGTTCGTAAGAAAATGTGGAAATTTTCTATGAAAATTTAATGCCAAGCACTTGTGCGTGAAATCAACGCGTGCTGTACTGGCGCAAGAGAATTACTCGCGAAAAATGCGATAAAGCCGCGTGACTATGTGAGAGTCGCCATAGAGGAGTGGATTTCTCCAAAATGGCGACTGGAAATTTTTCCGGCGAAAAAGACTTCGTTAGAAGGTTAAAGCTACCTTGATATCAGACGGACGCTGCCTGGTGTGGGTACTTAGGCGATGCCGCGTCAGGAAGCACCCAGCGGCAAGGCAGGCGTCGAGGCAGGTGCGAGGCTCCAAGCTCGTTGCTCTTCCTCTGTTCGTCGTCGGGGTCACCAGTTGTGGGAAATTGTCGTCCACACGAATATATATATTTGTAGAGGAGAGGAATGAGGAGAAAGACTAGCTGCAGGTTGTGTAGAAAGAAGTGTCTTTATTAACTGGAGCTCGGAGTAGGTCTGCCGACTGAAGAGTTAGTCGCTTGCTCATCAGCTCGGCTAACAATACATGTACATGGTCGCACTTATATGTATATATGCGCTCGCGTGTATAGTCGCGTCTTGTGGTTACATGCTAAAGCGTAGTCATGCTTCGCCCAGGTGAAGCTAGTGCCCACAAATATAAAATATAAATTTAAATTTTAAAAAATTTTAAAAATATAAATTTTTTATTTAAATAATCAATAAGATAAATAAAACAGTTCAAACCATAAGTAACTGAATTATTATAAAAAATTATTTTTTATGATCAATATGCATTCCGTATAGTTAAATCTATAATAGATAATAAGATAAAAATTTCTACTTTGTATCAATATCTATAATAAATCTTAGAATGTTTCTTTTTCATAAATGAAAAATCTCGAATATTTTAATATTTAGATTATTATACAATAATGGAAAAATAATTTTGAGAATAATCATACTTTATAAAGCTTAACTTAAATATATACTTTAGGGACAAAATCAAAATTGTAAATGCGTGCGATATTAGCGGAGTGGTTAAGGTACATGCGTGGTACCCCGAGGACGCCGGTTCGAATCCCAGTCGGGGAAAATTTTTTTAAACGTTTAATTTAATTGCGATTAATTTGTGAAGCGTTATGCGATATATAATAT
>UELU01141632.1:0-71511 GCA_900490025.1 Megastigmus dorsalis
GGTAAGGGGTGGTTGGATGTGCTGCGCTTTCTTTTTCCGGCTTGTACTTGGGTGTATATTGCGCCCGGAGTCTCTCGATTGCGCGCGAGATTCTATTTTCCCCGCAGAGCTCGCGTGGCCGGATACGTGTGTTTTAAGCGATTCTCTCTCTTCTCTCTCTCTCTCTCTCTCTCTCTGATCGCGCGCATGGCCGGTTTAGTACGAGGGTAGGATTTTGGACCGAGCTTTCTCTCTCTTCCTCTTCCTTCGTTCGCCTTTTTTTTATTGGCCCTCTTTTCTCCGGGGCTGTAATTGACGCTGGAAGTTGATTGGAGGTAATTTCGCTGGAGAGATAATGAAGTGAGGGAAATTGATTTCCCGGCTATAGCGCGCGCGTCTTTTTTCGTGTATATTGTTCGTCTCGTGTGGTCCGGTGTAGTTTTCAATACTTCGTTTACAATGTGTTTATTCACTTTTTCTGATTGGTAAAATACCTGCTAGATGACGCATGACATCCATTTAAATTGAAAGATATTGTCACACTATAGAAATATATTAGACGTGATAAAAGGACTTGTGAAGAAAACAACGTCTAGTTTTACAGGGTGAACAAAATCGATACTCGCATACTCCAATCTGCTGCAGCACACACCTTGAACCCAGTATCGAAAAGAAGAAAGTCGGCACGGCGGAGTCCAGGCGTCAATTAAATTTTTTCAATTTCTCGCGAATACGCGCTGAACCGATCGTCGCAAGGCGCAACACTATATGTGTATATATCCGACGCGTAGCTCGACGGAGCGGTAAAAATTTATTAGCCGTGGAGGGGTAAAGAGACAGTATAAGTCAAAGCCGCACATATCCTCGCGTCGCGGTCCGCTTTGAAATATTAAAAATCCGCAGAGAAGGAGTGTGTGAGTGTGTGTGTGTGTGTGAGACGGAGGCGAAATCGCGTCCTTGCATGGCAAATTTCAATCTGGAGCCGCTCGCGCGCTCAGATAACTCGACTGAATTTTTAACGAGGGTCGCACTATATACTTCGCGCCCGCGTACATCTACCGAAAGCACTTTGAATAAGTAAATGAAATCGTCGGGGCGTCAATGTGCGCGTGTGTATATATGTGTGTGTGTGTGTGTGTGTGTGTGGGTGCGTCGAGTTGCTTTGCGCGACCCCATTAGGGGCCATTTTATATACTTCTCCTGCATGCGCTATGCGACCAAGGAGGTATACGGAATCCGACACAACCATCCGCTGACCGATCAAATATTGACAACTATATATATATACTTTTCCTTTCTATCTTTTTTCGACGGGAGTTTTTACGGTTCGGCCCAGTTCTATAAATGCGACGCGTCTCTTTTTCTTTCTTTTGCCTGGCGGTTTTTTGGAGAGGCAGACGAGGTTTCTCGATTAAACTGTGACCGATGGATGGACGGAGGCACTCCTCTCCCTTTTTTTTTACGTTGCGGTCTTGCGAGCCCTGACTGCGGCTGCGCCTCTTTGTATAGGCATTATTTAGCGAGGCGACGCGCTGAGCTTTAGCTCCTCCGACTACGTGGGACAGTTTCAACGAAGGAGCGAGTTTGGTGTACGACCGAAGGGTTTTTTAAGCCAAATATATGCTGTTTGCGCAATTGGATGATTAAGCGTTGACTCGAACTACTTGGTTGATAATTCGTTGATATTTGAAAACTAAGAAAAATAATTTTGTTCTTGGCTTTTCAAATGCATTTCTGATGGAAGTATTTTGAACGTTGCAAGTTTTTAAAAATCACGTCAGACGAAAACTTGACTGTAACTACTGAACTAAAATTCAGATAGAAAAATAGTAATCATAAATTGTACATTATTTATAATCGCAATGAACTGCTTTCTTAATCGATTTCTCAGCTTAATTCACCTCGCAATAAATAATTAAGCAGAAAATTAATCGACGGCAAAACGCACGTTCCTCCACCCTTAACGAGTAACATTTCCCGAGAGCTCCTCAAGCCCATTATGATCGACCTGACGATCCCTGTCGTTAGAAAGAAAGAAGAACAGAGCATAGGAAAAAAAAGATCTGAAACGACAAGCAACGCCAGTTACAAGCCCGCAACAACAATGTAGCAAAACAATGCTCGGTGCCGAAAAGCAAGCTGCCGCCCAACTCTCGCGTCTACTTCCCCCGTGCCAAGATAAAGATACACCCGAACAAGAGCAAGACCACCGCCAGCACCGCCAACACACACCGGCCGGAAAACCGAAGCTTTGGAGGGCCGTAAAGAAAGGCATTGTCGAAAAAAGAGGGAAAGAGAAAGAGAGAGAGACAATGGACGACGATAAAAACGTAAAATTGATGCTCTTTTGTCCGCCTTTTGTTTGTACCGTACGTACACACACACACACACACACACACACACACACACATACATACACACAGTGCACGGTTGAACGAGCCATTACTATTGGCGGCGCTGCTGCACACCGATTTTTCTGCCCTGCGCGTATTGTCGGCGACGCCAGCACACGTAGAGCCAATAATGGCATTGTCGCGCTATACTGTACGTCAACGATTATTTGCCCGAGCCTGTTTCTGCCCAGGGCCTACGGGGATTTTTGGTTAGTAGCATTTTTTCCCTCTTCCTCCGACTGTTTTTACAAGCAGCGAATGACGTAATAACCGAAGCCACATAAAATTAGATATTCAGCGTAAAATGATCTTCCACCACTGCTCAAAATTCACTGCTAGCCCATATACACCCCGGTATACAAACGCCCCGGATAACAGCAAACAACGCAACGAAGATTAATAAATTCTAATTCCCGCATTTGTATTCTCGCGGATCTCGTACGCAGCTCCCGACCCGAATGGCGAGAACAAAAAAAAAAGACAGCGGGATAGAGGGAACAAAAAGGTGGTGTGGCAAGAAAATTGAATACTTCCAGGATCCGTTTTGATTGCCCGTCCATTCTCGGGCGCACTTGGTAATTTTATTTTTTCATCGACTCGAAGGATGCCTCGACACACACACGCACACACACACGCAGACACGCTTTAGTATAGCACTCGAGTCCGGTCTCAAAGAGTAGGTGGTGCGAGTGAGAGAAAGAGAGGGAGAGACGAAGTAGAGAGAGAGGGAGGTTCACTTTACAGGCCAGTTGGGAAATCACCCTTCGCTTCGTTTCCCTTCGCTGCGCAACTCTCCTCACTCCCTCCCTCTCTTTCTCTCTCTCTCTCTCTCTCTCTCTCTCTCTCTCGTACGTCCTCGACGACGCGAGCGATTCGCCAAGCGCGCGAGCGTCGTCTCTTTTCCGCTCGCTCGGCTTGTTATATAATTATCGCGATACTGCTGACATTTTCACGGTGAATTGCATTGCCGCCGACTACTACTACGACGCCGCCGTCGGCGAGATTAGAGTCACGCGTGCATGTAAGCGTGTGTGTGTGTGTGTGTTTGCGTTTGAGCTCGTGTATAGTGATTCATGCGCGAGCGATGAGGTTATAAAATATTGGACGGACGTGTGCGAGGCGAGAGCCCTTCTTCTTTCGTTGATTTTTTGCTGATTCAGGCGAGTTGGTTTCGAATGTCGATGCGTCCGGAAAGGGAATTCAATTGATCTCGATTTTTATTGATTTTCAAATCTTTCTCAAATTAGTAAAATAATTATTATTTGATAAGTCGCGTATCGTTCATTATTTTCCTGAATCAAATTATATATACCACTGTATCAGTGCGTGCATCTTTGTAAATATTAGAAGGAGAGGGCAATTGAAAATGTAAGAGCCGTATGAGGTAATTATATGATTAAAGACTTTAGCACGGCGCATCGTACACGACCCATTCTACTTATTACGGATAATTTACCGCTATTCAGCACATGTATGCAGCATATAATTATATATAAACCTATCTTCCATAAATCTATCCTAGTGAAATAGTCACGTTAATCATCTCATAGCTAATTACTCGTTGGTCGGAAATTAGTATAAATTCATCGCTATATGTACTGAATAAACAGATACCGTAAATTTCACTACACGGTAAAATAGTTCGTTGGAGTAACCAAGTTGAATTTCTTGATTTTGCTGATACCAAGTTTTGTTGCGCTAGGATTTCTATAATAACCATATTCAAGAAATAAGAATTCAAGGAATTAGTTTTATTACTAGGTTTTGTCTACGATCTAACTAAAGAATGCGGCTGTCACAACTATCCTTATCGATCAGCACACATAATCGGTTAATTCAACGAACTTTTTACCGTATCTACACACGCAATTCATTGATGAAAGGATCGAATAAAAATGGTGAAAATGGTACTAACCGATGGTAGCACTGCTGGCAGGCAAAGCACTCGAGATGATAGACGTTCGTCTTGGCCCGCATGACCATCTCGAAGGCCGGTATTGGCTTGTTGCAGGCCGAACAATGGCCCGTGTTACCGAACAGCCTCAGATAATCCCTCCTGCAAAGTATCAGATTCGCCCTGGTGTAGAGGGTCGAGCCTACCTCGCCCAGCCGACAGTCGCAGCAGTTGCACTTTAGGCAGTCCTCGTGCCAGTAGGCGTCCAGTGCTTTCAGGAGATACCTGATCAACATCGTTACAAAGGCTCGATTAGTATTTTCTTTTCTTTTTTTTTTCAAATTTGGTTGCCATGGGAAATTGGCGCGTTGAATGTTTATTTTGTCAGGCTTACGGTAAAAGTTCGAGCTGAAGTAGTCGTAACAATTATAAGTTGTGATTGATTCGATTGCTTTTACGAATATCTAAACAAATTTTTCACGAAGATCGCGTTAGAGAATCACTAAAATTCGTGATGGAATAAAATTTTAGTTTTAATCTACAGTTGAGTATTTGATAAACAGAACAAAAGAAATATATTCCATAAATATGATCAACCAAAAAGATGAGATTAAGTTTCTGAAAAGAACAATGCTTTAACCACATTCCCAAATGCTAAGTAAGCGGAATTCAAAATTTTAGCGCGATATCGCATCAAAAGTCCCGGAGAAATGCGTCAACGCTCAATGAGAGCACAGGCCGTTCTTTGTATTAGAGAACGTACGGCGACAAAAAGCGAGGTTTGACGCGGTAGAGAAAAGACACGTAAACATATAAATCCCCGTCGCTGATTAAATTGATTCAAGAGAACCGAGTCCGAGTGCTGTACGTGTTATGTGTGTGTGGGTGTGTGTGCTGCGTGTGCGAATAGTGGAAGTGTGGCGTAAGTTGCTGTGCTCACCTCTCCTTGATTGTCTTGCGGCAGCCATGGCACTCTTGCTGAGTGGAGCCATTTTTACTAGTCTCCGACTTGCTCACATCCATCGTCATCGTGATCTGGGCTAAACCACCGTCTGCAAAATAAAGAACGGACACACGTCGATACTTTAATTAAGGCTTCACGTTCTATTCTTTCGTTGCTTTTATTTATAGCTTTAAGTGATACTAGTGGGAATTGTTTTAATTCGGGGCGGGTTCCGCTTCGGATGCGATTCGCAGCTATCGTGACTTTGTAATATTGAGATGGATTTTTGTCTAGGGTATAATCAAATATTTTTATTTTCAGATACTTAAAATTACAAATGTTTAGATAAATTAAAAGCTGAATAAACTTGAATAAAGTTGAACATAGTATCCGAAGATTATAAATATTTTACGTCTGAATGGGATGATAAATCGTTTGGGTCGTTAAAATGAACTCTTTAACTTTTAATAGAATCAACTAGTGTATATGAATTTTAATGAAATTAATTTCTTTATTAACATCTTCCAGCTTTTATTTTATCCATGCCATTATTTTACCGTATCTATAATATTAACGGTGATTAGGTATTTTAAAATAAATTTAAAAGTTCTCCTTCGCACCTCCCACAATAACCCAAACCAAATGCAACATTTCGATAAAAAAATAAAATAAGTAAAAGTATACTGTAACTGATTAAGCCCCTTATCCCCAAAAATTCTGCAGGCACAACCGAGAACAAAGCTCCTATTCGTTATACTTTATGGGCGCGCGAACAAGACGAGTACAATCGCAGGCGCTTATTAAAGCGCATCAACGGGAAAGTACAAAGCTGCTTTCTCTCTCTCTCTTTCGCTCTGGTGTCGCTGCACCGGGGAATATTAGAAGTCGTTGGCACGCGCGCCGCGCGACGATTTATTAATGCGCCAGCGCGGGCGTAAAAGAGCGCTCGCGCGCAAGCGAAATTGGTAGAAACGCGAGGCACTGAACTCGCGCGTCGAATAGAGTGTCTATTTACACGAATGATTTTGACCGATGCTTGTGCATTTATTATACCGCTACAGCGATAAACAACGATTTTTGCATAAAGAAAAGCACTTCTAAATTGGCATTCGTTAATTTGGGGGGCGAGAGAAAATAGAATGGGAGACGTATAAGAAGGGTAGAGGCGAGGAAAAGGACGAGAGACGAACGCGCAGAAGCTTAATTAATTAGCCGAAATACTCGCAGTATAACAATCCATTATACGTACAAATATCTTGTCGCGCGCGGGGCTTGGAGACACGCGCGCGCGCTCAGCTTTATGCTGGCTAATTGGCCTTCTCGCCGAGAGCGAGCCGGCAGACTCGCGAGAATTATAAACGCCCTCCCTCTCGCCCCTTTTCTTATCCTACTTTTTTCTCTCTCCCTCTCTCTCTCTCTCTCTCTCTCTCACTCTCTCATCCTCCATTGTCTCCGCGATCGCTCGCTTCTTGTCGCATTCTACACTCGTCAGAATCAATGCAAGAGAGTTCGTTTACTGTTGATATTGGGACAATTAATTTTTTGGAATATTTGAATAAATTCTGTCTTTTCTAAAATAATGATTTTGCTTCATCTATCTTGCCATCGAATCAAATCTACATTTAAATAACTTCAAAATAAACTCATACAGCGACCATAATACGAACAAGTATTGCGTATTTTTATAAAATCTATGGAATATTCTCGAAATGAAATCATCGTCAATTATCCAGTCCTTAAAAATTTAGTCTCTTTCAGTTTTGCAAATTGAAATTGACTTTAAACACTAGTTGGTACGTGCACACCGTCGCATCATTATTTATCATTTTACCTCATAGCAGAATAATTGATTTATAACTATAAGCGAATCTAAACATCGAGCGATGAAAAAGCTTATGAATGATAGGCGAATGTGTATATGTGTATATACACCTTTACTACAATTTCCGTTCAATTAAGCGAAAATAGAATGGGCTAACCGTCTCCTCTTGCTGCGCAGATAAAAAAAGTAAGTTGCGTAAGAGGGGTGGAGTTTGGTTTGGTCGAGTCACGCGAGCGGAAGTAACAATAACGTTAAGATACCAATGAGGAAGGGACCTATTCTCGCATAGAACTCCCGATAATTAACAATTTAATATATACACGAGAGCTGCCGCTAAACGTAATCACTCATCAATGTATCGGCAATCCAAGAAGAAACTCGCACAACGTAACGATATCAAATCACAATAGGGCAGCTGCATCCGGCGTGAAATTTTCACTGCTTAAAATTTGGAGAATAGGAGCCAGAGTAGGAGTAGCGGCGGATTTGAGTTCGGTAATCAGTTGCGTAAGTGCGCTGCCCGCCTCCCAACTCGGCTTGCAAGCTCGATGAATGAACGTCCCACGCGTAGTAGAGAGTCGGCTTATCGAGAGTAAAGGCTCGTCATTCAACGAAGCGCCTATACCGACTGCCCGCTACTACGTATATAAGCAGTCAACGCGCGCCGCCGCCGATCGCTTTTGACGTTGTCGTTGCTGCTGCTGCTGCTGCTCCTGTTGGCCACTAATTGCTTATTAACGCTGATACGCATCGTAGAGCGATGTTATACTGGATGTGTGTGTGTGTGTGTGTGTGTGTGTGTGTGTGTATGTGTCATTGTCGTCGCTCTGGTGACTTGGTCCAATCGCGGCTCATATCCATCCTCGCATGCCTATCTGCGTTCGATTGCGTTTGAATTGTTCAGGATCTTTTGTTTAGGAGATTGCGATGATGACTACTGCTGTTCGATCGTGGTAATTTGCGAAACTCCCGCTGCAGTTCGGGCTTTTATTAATGCAGCGTAATCGTATTTTGATTTTGTGACGAACTTGGATTTTTTTTATGTAATAACACTGTATAGGAACTTTTAGTTTTATTATGCCGACAGCATTTACTCAAGATCGCTCGGCGAACCCTGAGTCATAGTTTGAAACTGCTTCGATGGCGAGCCTCCACCAAAAACGTAAGTGATTCAGTCTCTCAACCATCGTATCGGCTAGGCTCGAAACAAAAAAAAAAAGTGAAAAGCACATGAAAAGTCACATCCCTTATTTCATTTCTTATACGTCGAATCCATCGCGATGCCTGAGATGACGCTCGCTATAAAAATGGCGTATAAAGACGAAGGCGAAAAAGATGAACACGTGGGACGTTTGATTCCTGTCCGGCTCCCCCCATTCCCCCCTCCCTTCCTCAGAAATGACGAAAGTGTCCTAACGGCAATATGGCTCTCGATGTCCGTCCATTTGTCCGACTTCCTTATATACATATAGAAGAGAGGAAAGAGTAGGGAACAAAGCGGGGAGAGGGGTGGAGCTTTAATAAAAACGTCAGATATAAAGTGGCCAGCGGGGACGGACGTTTCGGGGACGAAAATAAATAAGCTAGAAAGGATCGCGTCCAGAATTTTATATATATATACGCGTGTATCATAACATTATACGACTGACTAAAGGCTGACGGCTGGCCAGTGTACGTGTATGGGGGGAGAGGGGAGGGCTGTCCGGACTTTTGGTGGTAGCTCCAAAGTGTTGGAAAGTGCCGTTGCATGTTTAGAGATCACACGGGAGATTCTTTTTTTTTTTCCTTTTTTTTCATATCGTCAAGCGTTTGCAGTTTTCAAATTTTACGACTGCTCCAACGTGGCCGGGAACTTATCGTTGGGGATGAACCCTCAACAGTCTCCTTTAACTGTTGCAACAAACTCGGTACCCGGTTGAAAACAAGAACAAAACAGCATAGGGTTCACTTTTGTAAAAAATGAACGAAGGGATGAAAAATATCTCGTATGCCAGGCCTAAATAGTTCCACCAGTCGCCGGTGCATATCGTAAAGGACACGCACTACGAAGGCATCTCCAGAGGTCCTCGCACAGCGGAGTGAAAAAAAAACTGCCAAATCCAACGAGGAGCTCAAGCCTCACGCGTAGGAGAGAAGGAAAAGCTCGCATGGGCGACAGTAGACACATATACACACACACGCAGACCCTCGACGAGCTTCGCTCCAGAAAGTACGGAACCGTATACACTGCAGATTTTCGACTCTCCCTCGCTCCCACACACACACACACACACAGATAGAGAGAGAGAGAGAGACGGGCGCGTGTCATTATAGCATGAAGTGGAGAGGCTGCTAATTAGTCATTAGCGGAGGAAAAAGACACTTTCAACGGGCTCGCTCTCTCTCTCTCTCTCTCCCTCTCCGGCTATCTGTCCCTCTTTGTCTGCAGCGGCTGCTGCTGCTGCCGCTACTGCTGCTGCGCGGCTGCAGTACAGACTTGAGCAAACAGGGTGTGCAGTGCGCGCAGCAGCGGCTACGGCGGCGGCACCCACCGCCACCAGCACCGTTCCTGGCCCGCGCGTCTAATTGGACCCCGGCGACGTAAGTTCAACTAATTGAGACCGGAGCTTGTAACTACCAGAGAGAGAGAGAGAGAGAGGGATACCTTTATATACGCGTATGTGTGTGTGTGTGTGTGTGAGTGTGCGAGTGTGCGCCATGAGCGACCGCTGGTACGCTCGCGCGAGGGATAGTTAAAGCGGGGAAATTCGAGCGAGAGATTTTCGAGTGCAAAGAGTCGATGGCCGCAATTACTGTCTCGCTGCCCTCGCCGTGACTACGCGGAGATATTTTGCTGCGAGCCCGGCCGGAACGATCAGCGATGACTCGGTTATTTTTTTAGAGCTGCGGATCCATGTAGCGCATTTGATCACGGGCTCCACCGCGCGTTCTTTCGACCCGTTAAAGCCTAATGAAAAAAAAGCTCGTCGCAAGCTCGCGATCTAATTCATTGGACGACGCGGAAATATCCTACCCCTGACTCTTTTTTCGACTGTGTATATATATATATATATATATACCAGCGGCAGCAACAAACAAGCCAAAAAGAGAGAATGAGAGAGGGATAAGGTACGAGATACTAGTGGTATATAAAAGTCGCAGCTCTCTGCAGCAGCAGCACATCTACCAGTCCTCTTTTATGTCGTAACGGTCGCGCAGAGCTCGGCTGTCTCCCTAGGAAGCTTGTTAGGCATCGCTCGACTCTCTCCTTCTCTCTCTCTCTCTCTCTCTCTCTCTCACTCACTCTCTCTCGCTCTCGCCATCTTCTAATTGGCGATATAACGATCCTGAAGGATGGAATGTCACCGCCGCCGCCACCGCCGCGTTGCTATGAAGGACCGTAATAGTCGCAGCGCGCGCACTGCTTGCGCGTGTCTCGTTAGCGGCGGAATGCGAAATTTCGGACGGAAAATTTTTTTCCATATTTTCAAGAGCGCTGAACTGTTTTACGAAAATGTTAACAAACCGAGGTTTGGAAAGACGAACTTTTTGAATCAATACATATACATTCATATGAAAATTCAATATACATCAGTAAATTGTTAAGTTAGCATGGTTAAGATTGTCTGTACGCAGAATAAAAATAAATTGGCCTGAAGTTTTTACGAATTAATGTAAAACTGATAAGGGGTACAAGGAAAAAAGCGCAGAAGCGCGCGTCTCTAAATCACAAAAGCGTCCAATAAAACATAGATTGCAATCCAAGTCCCACGGCCAATTACTTGTATTCCGTGTAATTTCTCATTTAGTGCCGCTTCGCTCGCGCGATCTTTCCCTCTTTTCCTCTCTCACTTTCTTTCTCTTTCTTTCTGCTTAACTCACCGTATATAAAACTCGTGACGCGGCGGGGGCGGACAAAAAGAGGGAAGGAGAATATCCGACGCGAGAGTTTATGGAGGACACGCGGAGAGGAAAAAGAAATACAATTTTAAGGTGAGCAAGGATCTATAGAGTTTGAGAAATTGCTCCGAGCCTCGAGTTAATATGTGCTTCGTTGTTTGCGTGATTGCGGGTCGCATGCAATAATTGATTGTGTCCCCAATTGTCTATGTAGAACATTCTTATAATTGTGATTCTCGATAATCTTAAATTATAATTTGCACTTTTTCTCCGTTGTCCGTCAATTCGTGTTCGTTATCAATTGTTTCAACATGCCCCACTATTCCCAAAGAATCGTTATTACAACCCAACCTCAAATCCGTGAATATTTCGAAAAGCTAAATCTTTAAGTAATCTAAAAAAACAAACGTGTAGCTCGTAAACTTAAAAAAAAAATGGTATCAATCATAAAAGCGGATAAAACAGAAGCAGCGAGTTTGTAGTTTCGTACGGAGCGAGTCGCGCGCGTCCAGAGGGGCAAGGGGATTCTCCCGCTCTCACTAAGCTGTAACCGTATAGTCCGCTCGAGGGGTGGACTGGAAAGACGGCACCCTTACCAAGGCGCGGATCTCCTTCATCCAGGATCCAATTAACGATAGGCGAGAGAGCTGAAGCCTTGCGAGCTTCGGCCAGTTAAAAATTAGCCCCCGCGCGTATACCGCTCGTTTTTCTCTCTCTCTCTCTCTCTCTCTCTCTCTCTCTCTCTCTCTACCTCTTGGACTTGTCCACTATAAACTCGAAAAATTCAATTTTCTTTTTCTCGCTTTTATTAGTGGCTGATTGCACACTATCAATCCACATAGTGGACAATTTTCTATCTTATTGTCTCTTTACATAATGTGTACGTGTTTTTAGAAATTGAACTAGCTCAGCTACGAAGATCGATTTTTTTATCCACGCATGTGCAGACTATAAATATAAGATTTTACGGTTCATTAAACCTGTATGGAAAGACTATATCACTGATAAGGGCGGACAAGGAAAGCATGGGGAAATTTTCGAAAGCGAACGGAAAATGAAGGGATCCGCCGGGGCTCTGAGGCGTAATGAAAAAGCTACTGTAGCCATGGCTTCCATCGTCCACGCTAGAAAACACAGGCCGGAGCGTGTGAGCGCCTACGGAAAAATAAAAAAAAAAACGAAACCAGATAGAAGCCGAACGCAAACGAGAGCGAAAGAGAAAATCGCAGAACGAATCGAGGGGAAGAAAAGCGGTAGCAGAGGGGGGAAGAAGAGGGTATACGGGAGCGTCGACCAAATTCAATTTAAACTTATTTTTGTTCTTACAATATCTGAAATGGTAAATCTAAATACGGGGAATAAAATATAAAATTGCTTCTGCCGAGGGGCCGCGGCGGGGGGACTCGTCCCGGAAAAAAGAAGGACGCGCGACGCGCGAAAAACAGGGAATAAAATGTGCCGGAGAGAGAAGGGGAGAGAAGTAAGAACGCGGCGCGCCTGCGCGAAACAGGGGAAAGGAGAGACGCGGCCTGTGACACCGCCACCGCCACCACCACCACCACCGTCGCTGCTGGTCATTGAAAATTGGAAAATCGCTCCGAGTCATAAATTAAATCGGACGGCTTTGTGATAGCGCGCTCGCCTCGCAGCGCGCAGTGGCGGCCCCGATTTTTCGCTCTACGCCCGCCGCCAACCGGTGCTCACTTGCCCGTGGCTCGACGCATACGTCAAACTGGCTGTTATGCTATCATACCGTGAGCGCGAGCTGCTGCTGCTGCAAGAGAGAGAGAGGCCGCGAGTTTTCGTTCGCGAGGAGCTGACAGTGTGGCGAAGTGACGCGCTCGCGATCGAATTAATGCTTTATGGATTCTCGGACACCCCGGTCTTTTATCTCGCGAACTCTTTTCGTTTTTTTTTTGCGCGCGTGTTTAGCTGCCGAGATAACGGCTTGATGAGAGCTCGGATTAGATCAAAGCGATTTGGTTTATTGAGTGGAGCGGAGCAGAGGTTTGTTTTTGTTCAGGAACTAATCTTCTGTCGGATTATTTGCTTCGGTTATTGCTTTGAATAGATATTACGTGTTAGATGTTATTTACCGATTAGATGCTTTTTTATTCACCTTTTAAACAAAACTGAATGTTCCATTCACTTTTTTACAGCCTATTTAAAGTATTATATTAATGCTTTATAACAGACCCAAAAATTATAGCTAATAGCAAAGCATGTCATTATCATCACAACCAGAACACAATAATCTCACAGCCACGCGTATACGATAACATGATTTATCGTGCCATTTCAATCACAACCAGCGTCTCCAGCACTCGAGGCTAAGCAGAAACAAAATGAAGAATCACCCTCGAAGAAACGCGCCGTCGTTTTCGTGTAACCCCACTACGCGTATATCTCGAGCGCAGGGCAGATATTTTGATTTTACGAAGGGATTTGCAGATTCTTTCTCTTCTCGGCCCCGATAACGCGAAACAGTTTTGCGGGAGGAGAGGAAACCGTTAGGGAGGGGAGGTATAGCGTGGGTCGCCTCCTCCTCGTCGTCGTCCTCGACGTCGCGGGAAAATCGACGCGCGCGATACTTTCGCGAAAAGGCAATATTCATAAATCACCGTTATACGCTTAGAATAAGCACTGGGAGAACGAGCGAGAGCAAGAGAGATCGAGAGAGAGAGAGAGAGAGAGAGAGAGAGAGCAAGTATAAAGAAAAGTGCCTATTTACGAACAAAAAGGGAGGCGCCGATAGATCACGCGGGCCAGAGGAAATTCAACGCTTTACTTTATTAAAGCGATCAGATTGGATGTGTTTTCGAGTGGCGGCGCCCCCCTACGTTCCCACATATACATATTGTTGTGAATATTCATATTGCGCGATGTGTTGGTGGCTTGAATCGCAGCATAGCCAATATTCTATTTTTTTTTAAAGTAATGAGTGGCTTGGGGTTATTAATGTTTTTATAATCATTTAAATAACTTTACATGATTTATTACAATTTAGTGTAACGCACATCTGAGACACTCGTCTTTACGTCGTACTTTACCTCGGACCAAATCACGCAAAAAATCTCCGAATAAAAGACTTTGCATCAGATGCAGAATTGCACGTATAAAATGGATCTCGTGATAAAAACCTACTCAGCCTCATTTTTTGGTCAAAAGTAAAACTAATGCATCGCATATAAATAACATTCAAAAGTATATAAGCTCTTACTCAATCATTGTAGAATCAGGCTGATCGATCTCCTCACCTCTGATTTCTCATCAAGTGAGCCTAACGCAAAAGACGCAGAGGCAAACAAAGGATTCGAGGAACACAGCAGCGGCGGCTCGGAAAAACCGAAAGAGAGGGGTAACAAGAGCGCGCGAGAGACAAGAAAAGTATAAGAAAGGAGAAGAGGAGCGGCTTTGGTCAGCCAGAGGGGGGGAAAGGCCAGGCGCGAAGGAAGGGTTCCTTCGCGCGAGCTGGGATCTGAGATTCTATTAAGATCTCCGTAAGTCTTGTTACGGCCAAGGGAGAAAGAGAGGGAGAGAGTGAGAGAGCGTGTGCCCGCAAATCTCGCAATAAAACAGCGCGGCTACTCTCACTCCCTCTCTCTCTCTCTCTCTCTTTCTGCTCGGCCGATTCGCTTCCTCTGGTGCTGCGGCGAGCGAGCGGGGGATACGGCACGTAGAAACGACAAAAAACTACGAGGTTCTTTCACTCTCTTTTTTTTTCTTCTCTACGCTCTTCCAAGTTTGTTGAGGCAATTTTTTTTTTCTTTAAAGAATCGATATTTTGAGTCCCTATATACTCAATTTCATGCGAATCGTAATCTTTATATAATTGAAATAAAACGGAAAATCGGGCACGATGTATCATATGAGGTAATTTTCACTCTCGTGCCCAATGGGGAAACGTCTCCAGCACTAATAAAAGTACCGGAACGAAAACGAGGGGAGGGGAAAAAAACCGAGTCGATTCGTGGGAAAGCCATCAAATTTTCCCGATACGCGAAGGAAATAATCAAAGCATCCGGCGGGGTCGGGCCGCGCTGTGTATAAATCACGCGCGCGATCTCGAGAATCGGCCTCGCAATTACGCGCGGCGGCCCTCGGCTAGCCCCTCAACCCTTTCCCTTTCGCCCCCTTTCCCCCACCGTAAACAACGAAATCGAAACTTTGGGAAATAGAAAAAACGCACGCGCGCCTCGTCCTATGCCCCTCCGTTTATTTCGCGCGCGGACGGATGAAAAAAAAGCTTCGCTGCGTATATAGCTGCGGGGGGGAAAGGGCCGAAACAACTCTTTGAAAACGAGAGAGAGAGAGAGAGAGAGAGAAAGAGTGAGGAAAGCTATAAACGCTGGAGCGAAATCAATCAAAACATTAATTGAAAGAGCGGAGGAGACAATGGGGTTTGGCGAGGGGAAACGTACCAACTCTCTCTCTCTCTCTCTCTCTCTCTCTCTTTCTCTTGCTTTCTCTTTCTCCCGATAATCGAGAGATATCCCCTTTTTCTGGCTGCTGGATGGGCGGTTTCATCTCTTTTCCTCTCTTGAGATGAGTGCTCACGAGAATTTCGCGTTCCCTCGCCCTCTATATACCGCTCGGAGGAGAAGAAGGAAGAAGATAAACTTGGCCGTTTCGGCGTAAAATTTGGCTGGATTTGGTGTAAACTGCTTGATGAGACTGTCGTGATAGATGGCGCATCTAGTTTCTATAATGCTTTATTTTATTAAAAAGTATGAAAAATTTTAAATAAATTTCCTAAAAACTAAAACCAGATTATTGTGGGGATCTTCTCTTAGGGAGACCCAATATTATTTTATAATTTTCTTAATCAAATTTTTGAGTATTTACATTATCAAAAAAGATTTCTTGTATTCGTTAACGAAGAATAATGGCAAGAAATTTTATTGTATAGTTGCAATCAATTCTATTACTTTATAGAATGAAGAATGATTGAAATCGTATTAAAATTAATTGAACGTGGTCCGGATGATGTTTATGCGCACTAAATTTGTCAAGAGCAAAGTAGTTTGTACTACAGTAAGGATGAGCGGGTGGGATTAAATGAAAATAAAAGCCCGCAAGAATGAAGCAGCGCAACTACCGGAATGCACTGCCGGAAAAGCGAAGATAAGTGAAAGAGATCGTCGGTGCAGCGAGAGAAAGAGCGGACTTTGATAACTGTCTGGGTAATGTCGAGGCTCCTCTCTTTTGATGCGGTTTCCAGTCCGAGTCAAGTTAAGAGAGTATCTGTTGGCCGCTGCGCGGATGCATTAAAAAGTTTAGATAAACTTTGTCATCAGGACATTGTGCATCGCTTTATTTTTAGCTCAAACTCCTATCTCATTGGAATCTAATGATAAAGCAATCCTTTCATTTTGTTCATCTTCTTTCTTATTTATCACTGTGTTCTTTTCACAAAATTAACATATATAAAATTAACATTTTCACAAAATTATCTATATATACTTTGTATAATATCTGAGATCATGTATTTAAAACGATCCAACTACAACTCTAATCCTATTTGTCTTCGATGATCAAACTTTTATCGTTAACTTTCAACTATTATACAAAATCGTTCAGATGAGATACTTCTCATTCGGGCGCAGCTACCTCGATGCTCTTGAAAGATTGTGTGGGCTTTTCAGACGGAGGTATAGAGCGCGAAAGGCGGGAAGGCGCTTGAAAAAGGACACGAAGCTGCCACCTGGCGGAATGCCCAAGGACCCGGGCGGACACCGATTGCCGCGGAAGTATAGCAACCCCGGGCCGATGGTACAGAGGCTACATTCATTCTGATTAGCTTGACAAGTTTCTCTAATAAAATTCTTTTGATCGGGCATGTTACCTGCTGTTCTTTGATTGCAATACATTTAGAATCATAAGTATGGATTCATTCGAAAAATCTTTGTCCATAGTCTCGTTGATAATAATTAACATTATACTATTCGTCCTAAGCCAATTATTAACAATCAGTCTATATATTATTTGCGGATAATTCGATTCGATCGCGACTAAACGTCTAAGCCATAGTTTAATATACCAAACTCTACATACACACCCACACACTTCTTTCTCGCACGATAAAGAAAAGAGAGAATGCAAAGATCCAGTCATCCATACATCACCCAACTTATCTCGATTCTATAACTGCACGCACAGTCTCGCAATTAGTGTAAATTTAACGCGGACCGCCCCCACAGTCGAAATAACGCGATTCCATGCACTGCTCCATATAACGAACTAGGCATTCATTAGTGTCCCTACAACGGCTGTTGCCGTCGCCCCTCTTGTTTTCATTGATTTAGTTTACACGCGTCTCCGACTCCTTTTTCGCCCTGCACCGCCAACATGTGCACACACACCACGAATAAGAGAAAAGATACTGCGCAGCTGCTGCTGCTGCGGCCCGGAGGATGAAGGAAAGAAGATGCGCTGCTCACCGAATATAATTAAATGCAAATCAAAATCACCGTGACAATCAGCCGAAATTAAGCTCTTTGCCCGAGCTTTCATTACTGCTAATGACTGACTCTCTTCGCGCGCGCGTCTCTCTTTCTCTGTCCCTCTTCTGTACTGCCGCTACTAATTATTCCTGCTGCGCCAGTGGATGTGTGTGTGTGTGTGTGTGTGTGTGTGTGTGTGTGTGCGTGCAGTGCTATTTTAAATTTCGGCTTTGAAGAAGAAAAGTATCATTAGTAGGGTATTATTATCTATTTGAATTCGTTTTAGCATTTCGGTGGGAGGGCTACTGCTCCGGTGCGACGTTTCTACGGGAAAATTATTCCGCAGTGTGTTTTGCAGCTGCGGATGCGGATTATACCTTTGTGTATGTCTATACGGACAAATGTGTAATTGTCCGTTTGATGCGGTAAGCATTATTCGCTCATCATTAATTCTCACATAAATTCATTGATTTAGAAATATCTATTAGTTCCGTCAATATCATTTGTTTTCTCTGTATAGAGTGAAATTTTCATTGAAGGTTTTTTTTACAACAACTAAGAACTATTGTTAATGCTAAAAATGAAAGTATATTATAGCGATCAGACCCTTTTAAACAACAAATTCAACAAATTTCATCACAAATGAAGCGTTTCAAATACATCAATGGCAATTAAAAGGGAGAGAAAAAAAAGATTTTAAATAAAATCGAGACAACGGGCAAAACGATTTCGCGCGAAGTATAGCGAGAGGCAGAATAAAATCCAACCAGAAAAAAAAACGAACAAGAGGGAGAGAGAGAGGCAAATGAGTAAAAAGCGAGAACGAGACACAGAGCGACGTCATACTTCCGCTTTTAGCTGCGGCTAATTAGCCGCACCAATTTGTTGGGCAAAATAAACGTTTGCCCCGTCCGCGATTTGTTTCGTGCCTCTGTGTTTCCCCACACAACTTTCCCACACACGCTAGAGCTTTTACACTGCACACACACACACATACGGAGAAGAGGGCAGATTGTATATATATATATATATATAATATATATGTATACATCCAAGAGGGAGGGACATTCTATAGGTACCTCGTATCTTAACCCTTCTCGAACTTCAAACGAAATAATCAAGCCATTCTCTTTAGCCCCGACTGCAGCAGCGGCAGCGGCTAACGAGTCCCGCGCGGCGGTGGTGCGCGGAAACTAGTGCCAATTATCGAAATCCAAACGCGGACTTGCTCTCTCTCTGTCTCTCTCTGTCTGTCTGTCTTTTTTTATACTCTTGTGTGACGTCAGTTGGGGAGAAGAGAGAGAGAGAGAGAGAGAGAGAGAGAGAGAGAGACGGATGAATGTCCGCAGGATTTTTAGATGTGTGCCAGTGGAGGCGGGGCGCAAATTATTGGACCGACCGACCGAGGGCAATTATAAGTGGCAAGGATTTTTGCTTTTCGCCGAATCGGCTTTTATATACCCCCCGCCCTCCGACCCTCTTGCTCTCACTCGACTGCTTAGTAATTGCTAACGAGTTTTCTCGCGGGAGATATCCCGTCGTCTGGGAGCTCGTTTCGTCCGTAAAACTATTCAGAATTGGGCTTGTTAAACTTTGGCTTTGGCTTCGATTGAGGCCTGCGAGGGGATGGAAACGAGCTTTATGTTCTCAAAAGAATGTTTATTTTTTCGAATGAAATAAAATGATTTTTAAGATCTGTGACATCTTTGACATTTTTATGCATAAATTTCATAAGAATTTATATTTTAGGATTAGCAGGATAGAAATATTGTCATATCAGATAAAAATTTTCAAGTATAACATTGGACGGAATAAAACTTAGATCGACAATATTTAAACTTTTCTTTATCAAAAACGGAGCTATAAGAGAATTTTGACTGCAAGCTTATTTTTCACATAATCAAATAAGATAGATTAATTTTCCTCTAATCCATCGGATTACGCAACGCAAAGAAACTGCACAAAGCGCAAAGGAAAAGGTGCACAGGGGGTACATGTACAAGCGGGACGAGGTTCATTACACGCCGAGAGGGGACTTGATATACTCAACGATATGCAACATCCGCGCCGCGCCGCTGGAAAGCTGCCAGTTAAACGACCTTTTGCCGCGCGTGCGGTGTACACATAGCAGAAGCGGCAGTGGCACCAACTCGGAGATAAAAGAAGGCGACGAGGAGGAGAGCGAAAGAGAGAGAGAGAGAGAGAGAGAGAGAGAGAGAGGAAAAAGTGTCGCTTCGCGCCCGCGTCCGCCCGAGTGCGCGCAGCCACGTGACTTTTCTCTTCTGCGGCTTTTCGCGCGCGAGGTTGAATTAGCGGATGCGGCGTGCCGCGGCAAAATCATCCTGGACTTTGAGTTGGTGCTGCTGCTGCTTCATCTACTTCATGTTTTTTCAGATCGTGGGAATTTGCATTTATGAATATGGACTGGCTTTAATTTTTGGAAGAGGGCTGAGCTGTTTGGGATTCGGGTTTTGATTGACGTTACGTGCAACTATTTATAAATTTTTAAGGGTTGATTGAAAGCACGATAGAAAATTAAGGTGCTTATTTGTGGACTGAAAACTGAATAATATTTCAGTAATGATGATGATTTGATTTGAAAATTAAATAATTCGTTTTTCAGTGTATAATAACATTTTTTTTTTCATATAAGTAAATTTAACTTGTGTATATCCTTAAAATTCGTGTTATTAAATTTAACAACTTCTGAATGCACAATTCCAAACCATTTTTTCAAAACAAGTATCTAGTTATTATAACATTTTTTTCATTCATTTAATTAAACAAAGCTACGGAATATTTATTCCTTTTCAATAAATGATTTGAATATAAGAATTCAAGTAAACAAATATTTATTTAAAATCATTTCACTTTTTCTGGTACAAATCCAATATATATATTTTTGATGAAAGAAAAATAATAAACTATACGTCTGTATTCGACCTAAAATTTGGAGAAAAATTTACCGACATACTATGAAACTCTTTTTCACACTTTCAAAAGAACTTTTTAAATTTTAAAACATAAAATCATTGATTTTTCCTGAACAATATATATAGTATAATAACCATCACATAGAAAAACTTTACAAACACATTGACACTTTAATACACTTTCAGTCACAATTATCTTCCTAAACAACAAACTAATCATTCTCTTTGACAAATCGCAATTTCCACATTTCTCCTTATAGTTCACATTTTCTCATCACCTAAAAGAAACATCCTCGTCATTCAATCAGCGCAATAATTCGATTCCCGCACCGAGAACTCGCCGAAGCAAAAATCTCTTAATAACCAAACACTCCCTTCCTGAACCTGATCCGCCACAGTCTCGCAACACTCGCAAAAGAGAGGCGAGACAGAATGAGAAAAAAATGGAGGAAGAAAAAAAAAAGAGGAAAGACTCACCGCTTCGCTCAAGGCAGTGGCGCAATGTGCTACAAGTACGTAGGCGCGCGGCTCTCTGGATTACCGCGTGTGCGGCGAGCGAGCATGCGATGTATATACATGTACATATACACACACGAGAGAGAGAGAGAGAGAGAGAGTACTTTTAAGAAAACTCTATACCATATGCAGCTGAGCGCGAGTAGACGGAGACGTGCAGACACACGCACACGCACATGCACACACGTGTATAACATCGACATCGGAAGCCGTGCAACTACGCCGAGGCGTCTTATATGTCGCAAGTAATTGATACGACCCGAGTGCTACATGACTTTGTATCCTTTTACTCGCTCTAATAACATCGCATTAGCCGCGAGAGACGAGAAGCTGCTGCCGCTGCAGCGAATCTCCGCTTTATACGCGCGTAATATATGCCCTTTTATTATTAAAACTTGATTAGAAAAGTTTGTGGGATTCGTTGATGCATGGTATTTGTGCGTCGAATGTTAATAAGATAATGAAAATTTCGTAAAATGCACGATATTTTGGATGCGTTAATTTTGATAAATCTGGAGCATATGCTCTGCGTGTATAACTTAATTAATATTCTAGAGTAAGGTTCTGATTTAATGCGGCGATTTTAATTTGATTCGAGCATTATTTTTAATTTATGTCGCGCTGACATGAAATTTTAATTAATTTTCAAAATTGCACACACTCTGCATGTATACTGTGGCACTTACATTTTTAATTAAATATATCGTATAATTTTACCGCCCGGCTATATATTCTTTAATATTAATAAATAACTTGTTTCGAGCGTTACGGCAACATCGGGTAATCTACAATGAACAACGTTTTTTTCTAAAGCCGAGACTTTTGTCGTGATATTTTTTAAATTTCACTCATGAAATTATTAACTATTTTTTCATATCTATAATGTTCAACTACCTAAATATCGCATATGCAATTATAATCGAAATATTTTAAAATTACTTTTCACTTCACAAAGTGATGTAATAAAATCCTACCTGATGACAATGATGCGGAGCTTCGGGTAGACTTCACGTTGGGAGCAATTTTGCCGTCTTGTGTATCCCCTCGTCCCAGAAAATCCAAGAGTCCCGCGATATCAAATGAATAAAAATGCAAATTGCTAAGTTTGCAACAAACAAAACAAGTCCGTTCAACAGAATCACTTCACACGCACGAGTCCTCGACAAGAATCCGCAAGTGTCTAGCATGAACTTCTCTTACTCTCAAACCGAGTGAATAGCAACCGAGAGTGAGAGTGGAAGAAGAGCGAACCGGACGCTCGAACGGCCGGTTGTAAACTGTCGCGTGCGGCTGCCGCGCGGCACGCCACCACCGGCGATAAATCCCCCCTCCATCAGGAGCGCGCAACCCCTGCGAGCGGCGGCGGTGGCGGCGGTGGCGGCGGCGACGGCGGCACGTAGACCCCCTCACGCGCTCCCACCACGCTCTTCCTATCCCCACTAGACGGCCGGTAGCGGGGGATGCTCGCGAGCGCGCCCTCCACCATCGATTTCCCCTCCGCCACGCGCGTGCCGCGATTTATATCCCCCCCCCCCCGCCTCCACTCCTTCCTCCCTCCCCGCGCGACCCCTCCTCTATACGTTTTCTCGCTCACTCACTCTTCAGTGGATGCACATCGCACGCGGAGGACGGGAGCTTACAACGCACGTGACACACGCTGCGCGTATTCGTTGACGCAGAATTAGGCTCTTGCTCTTTGGATGATCGTTTGTAGCCTCGACTCCATGCGTCGCTTTGTATCGGCAGGATTTTGTAATTATGTTTTGTAGTTGAAGTTTATGCGAATGGAAGCGAAAGTCGAAGAGGGGGATGAATTGAAAAAGTATAAGGCACTTATGTGGTATAAAGGTAGTGTCTAAAAAGGAGATATAGTTTTAAATTAAAAACGTTACAATTTTTCAGCTACATTGATATAATTGTTTGTATTTCAAATGAAAAGCTAACGAGTGTTTGTAATGTTAAACAGAGTTAATTACGGAAAAGTTCACGTCATAATTTATCGAGAGCGATAAAAAGACTAATTAGAGGCGAGGATTCATCGTGGGCAATTTAAATGAATTAATTATTATATGAGACGTTAATCTTATAATACCGGAGTTGTATATCTATGTCGGTGGAACAGATGTTACGTAATCCCCCTCCACCGATTCATTAGACAGAACCGCATTACCTTTCATTAGTTATTAGATTATATACGCATTGGGTTAAGCGCACAGACGCTTATAGTACATTAATTTCGGTCCCCGCATCCAATCGTTACACAATGCTAGTTTAATATATATACGCTAATCGATCGATCAACAATTTTGCCATCGGCGCTGCAAATATAATTAATTAGACGAGGGAAATAATGCAAACTTTTGATAACTCTCTGACGAAATTGTCGAATAAAAAAGTCTGTACAAGAAAGCGAACTCCATTACACGAAAGATCCAAACAACTATAACAAACAAAAGTCCGTATTATTAGGACTTTAAGCGGAGCTATAGAGCGACTATAGAGAGAGCGCAAGAATCCCAATTAAGCGCGAGCACGTCCATCTCTATCTCTCTCTCTCTCTCTCTCTCTCTCTCTCTCTCTCTCCTTAATCGCGAAAGAAGCTTGCCACGCCAGGGTATATATACTCCGGCAATAAAGGCAAAAGTCTGTCTGTCTCTTTCTCTAGTAAAAGAGAGAAAGGACGAGAGAGTGCACCCCTCAAGAGTCGAAATAACCGAATATTCCGCCGCTGCATCCTCTCCTTTCGCGCTCGTAACTCCCCACCATTAGCCGACACTCCCCACTCAGCCTATGCTCCCCTCTGCGCGCACGCACGCCGCGTCCTTTACACAAGGCCACACCTCCCATTACAAAAATTACATCGGCCCGCTGATTTAGTAGTGTGGCAATGCCGTGGAGGGGGATGCGCTCTCGCTGGGTGGGAATCTAAGTAATGAAAGGGTTGCCCCCGTAGCGGCTCCCGCGACCGAGACTTCTCTCTACCTATATATACTTCCTCTCTCTCTCTCTCTCTCTCTCTCTCTCTCTCGCTCGGTCGCCGCGAAGAGAATCACGGAATCATTCGCCAGATTAAATTAGAAAGGCTATTGGGGCGACTGTACGCTCCTTCTTTTTACTCTCTCTCTCTCGCTCTCTTTCCTTACGTGTTATTTTCTTTCTTTGGCTTTGTCCTCGTTATTGCGCTGCCTGTGTACTTCTGTCGACTTCGTTTTTTCCCCCCTTTTTTTTTTAATAAAGTGTAAGATGGAATTAGTCGACAGATGTTTGCCAAGTATCGCGTGTTTGGTGATTTTCGAGGAGTGTTAATTTAATGAATGAGATACCGGCTACGGTGGCAATTTGATGAGTGCTTTTATTTTTAGTACTCGCCGTTTTGATTTCGACGAGGCTCGAGGAGAATTGTTAAAATCCGTTATTTTAGGCCGCGTACTAAATTCTTTCAGTGCACTCCATAAATCTGAATGTATGAATCCCGTGAAATCAACTGACAAATAAGTAAATAAATATTCATATTTTCTATGTGATAACTCATACAATTATTTAATTAGTGGAGGAAGAGTTGTAAGATTTCAGCAATGAATGTCACTGACACAAATTTTGAGAACTACATACTCAGACAAAATTAAATAACGACTATTACTATATGGTAGTACAGCAATGCTTACTATAGAAGTTTTAGCCATACGGACGATATAATACGGGTACAATACTAAAATTGTAGCAACAGGTTAGCATATCAAGCTGTACAAAGAAAAGTTTTTTCACTCGTAACTATTATCATATATTTGGCCTTATCGACAAAATTAAATCAAAGCTGAAGCATTTATAATTTTTCTTCAAATTAATACGAGCTCCGATTGAATTAACAGTAACAGTATGTTCCAACCCTTACATCAACCATTCGAAATACATTGCACTTAAAATTTTGACGATGAAAAAATTCCATTCAAAGCGAGCAGCTGCCGAGAACAACCATTGCAGCTCATCCAATTTTCGACTCATCGCAGTCGGACGAACAACATTCGCCTTACGTGACAGAGTCCGCGGAATGAATTAGTCCGAACTGCACAGGTGAGGCGAGCCGCGCGCACCTCTCGTTTTAATTAGCGCGTGATTTACGAAGCGGCTCTGATTAAATGGAGCAAAAAGCCGCGGCCTCGTCATTTCGGAAAATAACCAACGTCCACGCCGGCGACACCGAGTGCGTGTGCGTGTGTGTGCGAGTGGGTGGGTGGAAGTGAAATGAAAGAGCACTGATTGGAAGAGTCTTAATGGGATTGTGGCTTGTTGCAGAGCGAGAGAGGGAACGAAGAAAAGTATAGAGGGAGAGAGAGAGAGAGAGAGGGATGCAGAGGGATGGAGAAAGAGAAACTCTCAGCTGGCGGAGGATTGATTTCGTATACGTAGCACTAACGGTATATTGGTCGCGCGCTCGTTCCTGTACGCAGACGTCGTTCTAGGGCTTTAGATCCTGATGTGGCTTAACCTTTGGCTCGATATAATAATGTTAAGGGAATACGTCAAGTTTCGTCGATGATTTGCATTTTTGCTCACGCAAAGATGAGATAATCTCAATTACTGGATTCGACTCGTTATCGTTGAGTAATTACTGCATAGCTCGCATTAATATAGCTCGTGCTTAATTAACCATCGCACACGTGAAGCTTAAGAGTACAATAATTATACTGTTTATATAAGAAGAAAAATACCGGAACGCTCGCCGCTCGCCGTCTGTCTGTGTGTACACCTAATAAATAATTACCGTCGCCGGTTATTACAATCGATTTCAGCGCTAATTATTAATGAAAACGCCGCATTAGCATATATATTATTTTTTATTAAGCCATCAATCAACATCCTGTGCGCTCGCTCCAAATTGATCACGGAACCGCACACACAACGCATTCGTTCAATTTTTCACCATATATACCCACAGAATCGCACATCTTAATCAATCCGTAAATGGGGAATATATGCGCACGGGTTTATAGCGTATACATGTATAAAATTCAAAACGCGGCATTGTATATGTATATATACGAGCGAGATCGAAGGTAAAAAAAGGAGAGGAGGGAGAATAATGGAACACAAGAGTGAGTGTGAGGGAGGTGAAAAAAAAGGAAAGAGAAAACGGGAAGGACGATGGTGGAGTACTAATCACTTCTAGGGACTTTAATGGAGGTTTTCTGTACGCCGTCTACTTTGTCCTCTACTTATTCTACTCCTGCTCGGAGAGCGCGACCGTTCTCTCTCTCTCTCTCTCTCTCTCGCTTGCTCTTTCGACGGTACGCTCGCGCGCACGGCATCGGGCTGGAAGTGGAGTGCCTCGAAGAAAAGACGGGCGAAAAGTATCATTACTCGCATTAAGCGAAAAAAGCCGCAGTCATCCCTTCCCTTATGCTTTCCTCGTCCTTCCCCTTTCTCTCTCTCTCTCTCTCTCTCTCTCTCTATCTCTATCTCTATATTCTTATAGGACTGTACCAGATCAATTTTTTGATTAAGTTGCAGCAATCAAAGTCTACTGTGTCAACGAAAAATTTAACACAGAAAGTCCCAAGGACCACGCGATAATTATCAGTGTTAACCTCCAAACGTCTGCAAACATCGATATAGAGAGGTTATTATATATATAACCAATCGTCCTAAAACTAGCGATAAACAATATCAACGTCTCGACCACCTAAAAGACAAACATGTACAGACACGCAAGACGCAAAACTTTCAGCCATCCAAAAAGCTCGCCAATTTCACTAAGAGACAACTTTTTCTTCTCGTCTCCCCCCTCTTGTACCCACTGTGGACGCACACACAATGGAATTAAGAAAGCTCATAACAAAAATGGAAAAAAGACGGAGCGGCAGAAGAGACGCGGGGCCAGCTAAGAGATGAGAAAGGCTAATTTCAAAAAACGTAGAGAGGCAGCACAGCACATCAGCCATCACGAGGGAGCACGAGAGAAAGGGAAAGAGAGAGAAAATGTATTAGCGAAAATTTGATGGTGAAGTTTGCCGCTCGGACAATTCCCGATATTGATATCCCGAAGGCTCTCCATCACACACAGCGAGGACGACGACGACGACGCGCCAGACTTACTGTACACCACGACTATGACTCGAGCCTCACCTCCTTCCACACACATTCACACATGGACACAGCCGAGAGAAGGGAGGATGTACTTTCTTCTCTCTTGCTCTTACTCTCGCGCGTCCCCGCATGTGCACGTAAGTGCGACAGAAGAAAGGAAAGCGGGAAAGAGAGGGACATACAATTGTAAACCTTCGTTTCAGGAGTAGAGAGACAGAGAGAGAGAGAGAGAGGGAGGGAAAAGGTGCCGCTGGCCACTCTCTTCTCCTGCATATTCTCCGCCGTCCTCTGGCCTCCTCGCACTCCATATACGAATTTCCCAGTCCACCTATCACTCTCTTCCTCTCTCTTGCTCTATTTCATTTCACTCGCTCTTCCCCTCTCCCCCTATCCGCCTCCCCTTCTTCTTCTTCTATCTCATTTCTCTGTCTTTTCCCTGGCAAGCAGAGAGGAGCGCTTTGCACTTGCACCAGGACATATAAACCCACACCCACATGCACACAGACATGCGCACACAGACGTACACATATGAGCTGAGCGTCCCGAGATTTATTATGCATGGGGCTGATGTATCGGACATCAGACGCGCGTGTGTGCTAGCCAGGGGTGGGAGCAGGAGAGAACGAGAGAGAGAGCGAGAGAGAGAGGAGAAAACGGTTGGCCGCCTTCGGAGGAGAGCATAGTGAGAGAGAGTCTCCAGAGTGGTAGTGGACCCCGAGAGAGAGAGAGAGAGAGAGGGAGATAGGATGACGAGGACGAGAGGGCGCATACACGCGTCGCGGATAAGAGGAAGATGGAATAAGGGAGCCGACGTGCGCGCGCGCGAGTCCGGATTTTCTTTCTGACGTTGCGTTAGTTTCTTCTTACTCACTCTCCCCATCTCTCTTGCTCTCGCTTGGTTTTTGGACCAAGCACTTACGAGATTCGTTATAATGGCATATGTTTGGAATGGTAAGCTAGTATAACACAGTTGCGCATCTTACAACTAAAGAATCTCAACTATAATTTGTGAACCTTTCAAATTGTTTATTATTATAATAAATTGTTTATCGGAATAGTAAAAAAGTTCTTTGAATGCTAATTTAAACATTTTATTGTAATTAAGCGTGTAATTCGGAAGTACAAAACACCTATAATAATTTTAAAGAGGACCTTTATAAATACTGGGATGATCTATTGCTTATTAACTTAAGTAAAAGTGTCCCACAAGTATGATGTCCTCTAAGAACATTAAAACAAGTATTATACATCGTCATTGTAATAATACGGGGAAACACGTATACGAGGACCCGCACGACCAGCATATCTCATAATCAGAGAAATCGAAACCCCCATGTCAATACTTTTCCTCATTCATCGGACCGTCTTAGCTTTTCCCTCGACGGTGCAGGAAACTCCGCACAGATAGACACACACACACACACACACCCGTACACACAGACGTACACTTACGCACACACCAACACGTGACTCTCGCCGTCGTCGTCGTCATCCGCAGTGCCGCAGTCGAACCTCCTCCACTTTCATCGTATCCGGATCCGCTCGCTTTCTCTTTTTCTTCGTCTTGCTCTTCGTTTTCGACTTCTCTCTCTCTCACTCTCTCACCCACACACGGAGCATCTCAGAGTCGATCGCATTATCCAAGCTCGTCTCCCGCATTCTTTTATATTCCGCGCGTCCATCCATGATACGACGTATATAGCGCGCACCATCACTAGCCAGACCCCCGTTCCGACCTTTGAACTTATTACTTTTGCGGACGTCGACTGCTGGATTGAAAAGGGACACTTTTGTCGTCCGTTCCACCTATACGACAGCTTCCGATGAACTGGAGAAATGTTCATATCGATTGCTGCGCGTATATTTAGAATTTCAAAATTTCTTGAGCTAGTTTTAGTGGAATATTGTCGGTCATTAGATTTACGTTATTTGAAAATCATGTAGAGAGAGGACAAAAGATATTCCCGGATTTGTAAAAAATTTAATTTTTAGTAGGAGATTAATAATAACGTAGTAGAATGATTGATTCGAACCTAAAATTATTCTTTATTTTGGGATTAAGCTCTCATTAATTTTTCAAAGAATACTTTTTAAATTCATTAAAAATACTTTCCAATTTCTGAATCTACATGTAAGGTAAAGTACCCAATACCCGGACGCTAAATAAAAGGAAAGTTTTGAAGCCAATTTATTTAATAGAATTTTCAAAAATTTGAAAAGCTTTTGATTTTTTTTGTTAAATCTAGACTATTTCTTATCGATTAGAACATCAAAACTGTCCTTTTAACTTTTAATAGTTAAAAATTAAGTTTATACAAAATAATCTTTGCTGTAAATTTAAATTAACTATTACTATTACTTCCGTTATCAATATCCGTATTACTAGTCGAACCAAATATACCGGCATGTAAATGTATCTTAAGTTTTCTCAAAAATTGTAATTTAAAAATTTAAACAAATCTACGCATTATTGTAATCAATGTAAATAAGAATGTACACATATTTTCATATTGTCCTTCTTTCGAACAGCGAATAATTCTTCTGTAAGATTTAAAAACTGTAATAAAAAAAAACTATTACTCTCTGTTTCATGATTTTATCGAGTAGTTACGTGGGTAAAACAGTTTTTATTAAGATGTAAATAACTATCAATTTTTAAGTTATTATGCGTTTTTAAGATCAGGTGTATCCGAGGTCTGGGTACTGTTTATACAATTGGAACGTGTACTCGAACACGACAAACATCTACAATTCTTACAATACATTATGAATAATTTTTTACTCCACAATTATTATAGTAAATTAAAAAATTTAGTTACTTTTTTTGTAATTTATGTTTAATATAATACAAATATATTTTTCTTTATTTGATTCGTGACTATTTTTTCTCATTAATTGCAATGTTGGTCTGCTGGTCCGATTATACGTACCAGTGTACAATGTTGGTCCGATCACACTTAACAGTTTTCACCTTATCCATGTATTGGGTCTTTTACCTTATTGCATGATTAAATAAAATGCAATTTCTCACGATCTTATTGTTGGATTCAAATTAGCTAAGTGCATTGCAATACTATAGCTTTCAAAGCAATAGATAAGAATAAATCACCAAACGAGCAATAAACAATATGAAAAAGAAAATAAGCAGTGTAAATTAGGTGCTCAAGGGCGGAGTGAGTTAATGGAAGGAGAAAATAAATATAAATGGAATTTGTTCGTCTTCATCGTATATATATGTATAGAGCGGTATATATAAGGAGAAAGCCAGCGGAGAAGCCAGCTACTACGTCCGCGAATAACCGATATGGCATCGATACTCGCATGGCACAGATACTAAGAGCTTTTCAGGAAGAGAGCGCGAGGGTCCATTAGCCGACTCGACTGTCTCCTGAGTCCATTACAAGATGAGCCTCTCCCTCCCTCCCTCCCCCTTCTCCCCCCCCTCGCTCGCCACTCGCGCGCCGCTCCCTAACCTCTGATCCTCCACGCTCACTCTACTACTCTTCTCTCTCTCTCTCTCTCTCTCTCATACCCACTCACCCACTCTCTCTCTCTTCGACGCAAACTCAGCTTGTGAGAGAGAAGGAGAGAGATAGCAAATGGAAGAACAGAATGGAAAAGAGAGAGTGAGAGAGAGAGGAGAGATGAAGCGAGTGTATAAGATAGAAGAGGTGAAAAAGCGCAAGAGGGGGAGAGAGAGAGAGAGAGAGAGGAAGATGGAGGGAGAGTTTTCGAAAGCACCGCCGCACTAATGCTTTTAGCCGCCACGACGTCCGGCCCGGACAAAAACTTAGTTTGTATGCTGCAACGCCATTAATAATCAGCTGCTGCTGCTTTCGTTCGGTCTTGCGTTATGCACGACGTCGCGACGAAGAAGGAAAACGAAAGGAAGTGGGGGTGAGGGGGAGGGAGGGGATGGACGAGAGAAATGGAAAAGAGCTTTTTCTCGTTTGTTTGTTTTATAGATCTGGGCGTATAACAAAGTTTTACCGGAGCGGTGATTTTTCTTGATGAAATAGTCAGCGAGAGAGCGCAGGACGAGAGGGTCGCGCGCACAATGTTTTATGAGTGGACGCTGCTATGTAAGTATATACGCGAGAGCTATAATGTAACTGGAGATTGCTTTGGCAAAACGTCTTAATTAAAAATCCTAGAAACTGGCCTGACTGTTTTCTCGTTGCCCCGTGGCTTATTAAGCGCGAGCCTCGCGATGCGGCGATTCTATGCACTCGTACGGTAAATCATGCGAGAGCTAATTAAAACATTTTTAATGCACGCTACATGATTTATGTAGAGGTTGAGGACTTTTGTGCTACTGCGGAACCATTGCGCGCGGCAACAAAAGGTCAAGATTAAGCTTCAATATTTGCAGCAAATATTAAATTCCTGAAATTATCAGAGGAAGAAAGCGATCGATAACATTTTAATATTCCTAAAAGCACTTCGGCCTCGCGTATGTACGCCACAACTAAAAGCGAAAATCCATCAAAAATGTAATCCAGCCACAGAACGTCGCGTCGGACAATTTATATATTACACGCGAAAGCCGCGCGCGAGACAACACAAGAAACATTTAACCCGCTGCGGAGTCTAACGCGATTTGGCAAGCTCTCGAGCTCCACAAGCTCCTCTATGTAATATATATGTATAGGATAGCTTCGATGTCCGCGTTCTTATTGTGCTCTCGTGGCGCGGGAGAAACGCAATGATCCGCGACATTTTACAATCCCCCTGCTGCGAAATCCCGAGGTCACACACTGACTCGGCGGAAAATCGCGCGGCGTACACTGTACATACACTGTACTGATTCTCGTCAGTGGGGGCTATATATTTCAGAGAAAAAGTCTCTGGACTCGTGGATCGCTTGGCTGTTAGTTATCGATGATGCTGAATTTGATGGTGCTGGCAAATCTTGAAATTGAATGTTTGATGATTCGAGACTTTAGGGATATTTATGAGGCACGAATTGGTTAATAGTTCAATTAATGATTCATTTATTAATCAACTGTCAGATATTAATAATATCTATCCGCTAATAATTTTTAATCGCGGTTAATTTGTTCGCGAAATCTCATTTAGACTTTTTAGGGTAATTAGGTTAGGTTAACAACCTCTGAGTCTACATCACCTGGATATAAACAACATTATTATTATATATACATTGTAATTAATATGCATATATGCATTATGAACTTAAAAATAATAATTTAAATGGTTACCGATTTAGTTTAAAAGCAAGAAAATGGCTACATTATAGTATAACATAATTATCTTTTAATTCCAATAATTTGCTTTATTTAATTTTGAAATTTTAATGAGTACATTGCTAATGTACTTGATAATATAATATCATAACATAGTTTAAGCCAATAAAAAAGTATTCACATATATATTTTCGATACTTAGCAAATATTCCTTTTTTTAATCATTCAGTTAATTTTATTTTATTTTATTTGATTTTAATGAATAACCTTCTTTATTAATTCCATGTCAAATCTCTCTTCAATCTCGAAAGAATATAGCCATTGTCTATAACAGATAAATGTTTGCTATATGCTTTTTATCTACTCTAACATAATAGCATAATCAGCTATTAATGATTGGATTACACTTTTTATATATGAAACTCATCAGTAACGCGCGCTACAATTTATCAAACAAAATCTGTTCCCTGCACTTTTATTTTTCGTAAATAAATTTTGCCTCGAAAAGGGCTGCGGTACTCCCGACAAATTATGATTTTTTAGCTTGGCATCACTCGCGGAGGGGGAAATATCATATGTTCGAGTACGGAAGTGTGCCTACGAATACTTAAACTAAGGCCACTACGAATACTTAAACTAAGAGCGAAGTCGGGCCGACGCCCCTTGATTTATTCACTCTGTGAATTTTTAATGCCAACTTTTTCCTCCCCTCCCACCCATTCTTGAAACTTGTCTCTCTCAGCTGCTTCATCCTCTCACTCGAAAATTCGAATACTTTTGTTTTTATATACACAAGGTGGCAAACAGGTGGATCATTTCAATTTAAATAAAATCCATTTTATAATATTGATTATTTTACAATTTTAAGGAGACAAAAGCTACAGCTTTTGATTTTTAAAAGAGAAGGACGATTATTAGATTTCATGAAGCATCGAGAAGATGCTTATCTAAAAACTAATTTAAATCATTAATTACTCGTAGAAACTTGTATTTTGAAACGTTGATTCTGATTTTGCGTTAAATACTTAACGGAAATAAGCAAAAGACGTAATGTTCGTATTGAAGTAACAAAGCCCACCGAAAATTCGTGCTTCCATTATCAGCGCTCATTATGCGTTGGCCTGCCGCGAGTCTCTCACCATTGCCGCCTCCGCTTATTTATTTCTCCCTTTTCCCTCTTTCTCATGCATTCTCTCTCTCTCTCTTTTGCACTCAGCCCGTCCTGCCCATTTCCAATTCCTCCTGCGAAAATGCCTCTCGCCCTTTTTCACCTCCGCGTCAACTCGTCGGCTCTACTCACACTACATTCTACACCCTGAAATTTGTTTGCTAAGTGCTTTTCGAAGGAAATCCCAGATTTCGAGTCAAAAGTTTCGAGTTTCCATTTACCCTACCCCTTTATTTTTACTTGCAATTACGCTCCCTGACCCCGTTCATTCTCATTTAAATGTTGGGATCATTATTATTTGTGTACATAAGACAAGAGTTTCAGTGAGTAGGTATTACTAGTTGTATCGCAAGTGTTGCATTTTTCAGGCATATTTAAGGAATAGCCAAGTACTTTTCTTACATTTTAGACTAATTTACAAAGTGTTACTAAATCACAAAGGTGATAATCTTCTAACATTTTAGAATGTAAATGTCCCTAACCATATAAACAATCCTTTCATTCAATGAATTGTTCTATGCAGCAGATTTCTTTGGAAGAAGTTTCTAAAGATATTGCATGACGTTATTAAAAACTTTGCTTAATTTTTCGAATTCCTATAAAAAGTAATGAAATAATTAGAACTAGATCCAAAGAGTACATTGGACGCATTTTAGGATCCAGATTTCTCATTTCAAGTAATTTCGACTAACTATAGACCTTACGCATAATAAGATGGCGAAGGTCAGTCAAGAAATTACTATATCACTTAATAGGCACGCATAGTCCAAGTGTCCAGATAACGCACGAACCGCTATACAACCACTTCGCGTTTAAATTGATGAATTTCCCCTCTCTTCTTCTTCTCTCTCTCTCTCTCTCTCTCTCTCTATCGCTCCACAAAGATTAATTCGCAAAAAGCCGCTCACGTAAGCCTTTTATGTATTGTACAGGGGGTGGGTCGAGAGGAGAGGACGTTTTGAAAAATGCAATAATAGGTCTTTCAGCGAGCGGTAATAAATAAATTGCTGAGACCCGCTCTCTCTCACTCACTCGCATATACACACGAAGAGCGAAAGCGCGCGGATATATATATATATATATACATATATACACACACGTGGGGGAGAGAGAAAGAGAGAGAAGAGAGGAAGGGTGGGAGGATATGAAGAAGTTGGCAGGCATGTAGGGTGGATGGATATTGCTTAGCGTAGACTGGAGAAACCCCACTTTCCTATATTATTGTCCCCAACCCCTTTCATTTCGCGGACGAGGAAGGAAGACGAGGAGGAGGTTGGAGCCATGGAGGGAGGAAGTATATGAACTGCGAGCGATGCCGAACAAGCTTAATATTTCCGAATGAAATTTCGCCCTTGAAAGGCCTGCTGCGGAATTTCGCTGATCCGCGAGCCTATATAAGTATACAGAAAAGAATTATTTGTGACAGGCACAAACTAAGGCTTACGTATTCTGCAAAACATATAATTAGCGTACACCCCAAATTTTGTTTAAGTTGAAAGCAAATTCACATTATAAGTTCCATAGTTTTCAGTGTCTAAGAGTGAATTTGCGTGTAATTCTATGTGTACAAGTACCAAGATTCCTATTATAAATTCTCCAATAATGGACTTTGAATGATGCCTTTTTTCAAACATATTGTATCTTTCAGTAGGCTAGTTTGTTTCGCTTATTGATCTGTTTACTATTCTCCTTCTTGAATTTAAAGAAAAATCATGTGTTTGTTGCGATTATTTATTTGATTCTCGTTTCTTGGCCTCGGGGTTTCTTATACATAGTTCGGTAGAAGATATACTCCAGGTTAGCGAAAACTCTAATGCTCTTATGCAGATTGTTGCAGGAATTCGAGAGTAGCCAATATTTTTAGGTACTCTACTTGATATGAAACTTTGCATCGAGGCGCTTTTGGCGAAACGCGAGAAACAAAGCTCGCGAAGCGATTGATCATCTCGATGAAACGTCTGACCTTCGGAAATAAACGAATATCATCTTATAACCTTTCGCTGCTCTCAATTAAGGAATAATTACCTCAGTGATATTAATAAAATGGGAGAGCGCAGCAGCGAACGTATACGTCATGGAATTATATGAAGTATAAGGGTAGAAAAAAAGGAGGGATGAATTCCCTGTATATAAGAAGCGCGACGATCTCTTAATGGACATTGACGACTACCACTAGGAAATGCAGACTCTTATATATCTCTCTCTCTCTCTCTCTCTCTCTCTCTCTCTCTCACTCTCTCACTCTCTGTCCTCCTCGCTTTTACTATATATGCCTAGGTACCGTGTAGCGCTGTCTCCGCGAACACGCTCGGAATCCCTGGCTATATGAAATTCTCCAACGAGACAATTGAATTGGCCCCGCGCGAGCGAGCGGCTTCGCATCCATCCATCTTATATGCCTTCCTTCAGGCTCCCGGATATACGCGTATATACATGTATGCGTATTGAATCATTTGGCATCTTCAATTTTCTTTTTTAATTTTTCACGGTAGTTTGAGTGATTTTGGCAGGGCTTTGCACTTTCCAAGAAAAATTTGGAAGATTTTATTGAACGTGATAAAGTTATAAAATTCTTGTTTTGTTTATGAGTGGTTCTGTAACTTACAGGGGGTCACCTAAGGGGTCCGAGAAACCGATTTTGATGAAACTCTTCAGAGACATTCTTTAATCGAACACATGAGATATGTGTCTCGAAATTTAGTCAAATGAGCCCTGAGGCATGATTAATGCCCATTTTATCAAAATATATGAGAAATCATGGTTATCTTAAAACCTTCATTACTAGACCAATATATATCGTAGAAATTATTGCAAAAAAGATATCGAAACTATAGATAATAAGCTTTCATTTGCATTTTTAAACAAGTTATTAGCACTTTCGAGTTAATTTTGGATGTTTTTTTCACTTGAAATAAACGTTAAATTTTAAGGCCCAAAAATTAACTTAAATTACGATCGCTCATAACCTTTGAATGAAAAGTGCTATTAAATCGTTCAAAAATGAAAATGTAAACTTATTATCTATATTTTATGGAATCTTTTTTTACATTTTCTACAATGTATAATGCCTTGTAATAAAGGTTTTAATACAATCATGACTTCTTATATATTTTGATAAAATAGACATTAACTTGCCCCAGGGCTCATTTGACTAATTTCGAGACACGTATCTCATATTTTGGATCAAAGAATGTCTATGTAAAGTTTCATCAAAATCAGTTTCCCGGACTCCTTGGGTTCCCTTTGCTATATATCATTGAATGGTAACTTTTGAAGATTTAGGTTTTTTTTTCACTTTTGTGTAAACTCTTTATGTAGATTTTTTTAATGATTTATCCACTTATTTATCCATTACTATATCTTATACAGTTTTAACTATTTCTTCTAAAGAATTTTTATGCATATAAAATCAAATAAATGAATAGTTTAGTTCATTATTGAATAGAGCTAATAAGATGCTCAATATTAAAATTTCATATTAAATTAAACTCAATACTTGTCCGACATCGTTTTATCATAATTTCTTAAAATGGAATCTGATTACACTATTAATTTTAATTTTTGAATAAATATATATAAAATGCTTTATAAGAAAAAAATTCTTTAGTATAAAATTAAAATGTTACACAAATCCCTATTCAATATCGTGATAAAAAAAAATAAATTATTGTTTGCGTTGAATGCGAAACATGAATAGATTATTTTCACCTCTCATAAAAATAAAAACAGTAATAAATATAACGGAAGGCAGTTCTAACTTTTGCTGTATTTCTTAACTAATAAAAGCATGTTGAACAAGATGTTAAAACATTTTCAAATATTTACTTGCCCATTCTGTTGAATAGCGACATTGACACTTACCTGAAACATAAAAAATAATATTGATTAAGATAATTTCAATGTCAGTACAAATAATTTTTAAATAAATTCACAATAAAACAAAAATGGCAGTACATAAACACAAGTCGTATTGTATCAGCGCTCCCGATGATTCACGTTGTATGTAGCACAGGGAGAGGCGAAGAGAAAAAAAAAGATCAATTATTTTTATCCTTTGTCAATTATTTAAAAAAAGATCAAGACAAACAGAGAGAGAAACCATAATATAAGGGCGCGTTTACAAGCTCGCCAGTGAGCCCATGAAATTATAACTTTTCTGATATGAATATTCGCACTCTGTACAGCAAATAATGTACTATGAAGACCCTGAAAGCATTTAAGGTGGCTCTTCGCAGACTCCCTAGTGAATTGAGAGTCTAAAATAGAGATTGCGAAATCGTTGCTCGATTTAACCAAATGGTACTTATTACATTTGTTTATAAATTTTATTATAGTTTTACTTGACATTAGTATCAAAATAACAATGTTTACATAATATTAATGTTGCGTGTATATGCGTACCAATGACTTACGTAGTTTTACGGAAAAGCTTATCAAACCGAATGTTTTCGATTTTCTCCAATAAACATCTTTTTAATCAGTTCGGTTACCCTCATTTTTCATTTAACCATTAGAAAGTACAAATCTTCAACTTTCATACCCTATTTTTACATTATTATCTGCAGTGTTTCTGTTAAGTAACGTGTTAATAATAGTACACGAAATAGTGTGCTACCTTACGACTCCATGTACACCATGCAAAACAAGTCGATTTTTAAAGTGATTTTTTCTTGAAAATTTATTCGGCAACCGGGATTAGAAAAAAGTTTATTATTTTTTTTTTAATTTAAAAAGCTGAGTATATTATTTTATAATAATACCCAGCACTTCGATTTCGAGAAGAACCACCTTGACTAAAAAGAATGTTAGCTCATTTTATTGTAGTTATGTGAACAGTACTGTTTCGTTAGTTCTAACTAAATGATTAATAATCTCAACTACTGATAATAGGTATCATTTTATAGAGAATTCAGCAGTGATAAAGAAGCGCAGTTGAATTTTGAATTTTGAATTATAGGTACAAATAAAGTATAAAGTACTATATAGCAACATAATATTATTTATCTGGGAGCATGATTTTTGGTAAACATCAACAATTGATTGTCAAACCCCGTGATTTTATCATTTAATTACTAAAAAAGCTTAATCACGAGAAAGTATTATGTAACGGTCAACCAATATCTCCCTAGCAACAAAGTGAACCATCGCACACGATATATCACAAAATAATTAAGAACACGGAACGTCAACGCGCTCCCGCACACACGCACACACACACACACACACAGACACACAGACACACAGACACACAGACACAGACACACAGACACATGCGCTCGTACAGCCTCGGCAAACAAAAGAAAAAGTAGCCGCAATTTCAATAACAGCGAGCGCTTATGACGAAGAAGACGCGCGCACGCGCGCGCAGGGAATCGCCGCGACCGTGCGCAATAATGGGGAGGGTAAAGGGACAGAAAAGAGAAAGAGAGGGACTAGAAACTGTTCCGGCGATATTTCACGGGTATATTTCGCGTGAGCCCCGCGCCACCGCCGCCGCCGCTGCTACTGCTGCTGCTGCTGCAGCGAACTTTAATAATATTCGTTCCATCAGGTATGGGCCGGCGCTCATATTAAGTCGCTACCACCGCTGCTGCTGCTGCTGCTGCTGCTGCCGAGTCGAGGGGCTCATGACGCAAAAGTAGGTACGCCTGCAGAGAGCGAGAGAGACGCGCGAGAATGAGACGTGTAATAAAGTGAGTTTTTAATTTCCAGCAGTGCAGGAGGGAGAGAGAGAGGCTGCGTGCGGTTGTGTGTGCCTCCACCTCCTGCGAAGTCGAGGCCGGTTCGCCGCCGCCGCCGCCGCCGCCGCCGCTGGCCTGTCGGCTAGTATTACTAGATAAATCACCCAACAGGCAATAACCTCATACCACCCCCTTCCTTTCTTTTCTCTCTCTCTCTCTCCCTCTCTCTTTCTCTCTGTCTCTCTCTCGCTCGCGAGTTCGCGTATTTACTCGTTCTCTCCCTTGGCTACTCTCTTTCTCTCTCTCTCTCTTCGAATCTGCGCATTGGGCTGAGGTGTTGAAGGGGCACGGGGTGGGGGTTGCGAGTTTTAATAAACGTGACGCTTGATTCGCTCAACTCGTTAATAACGTCGAAAGCGTATTCTCTCTCTCTCTCTCTCTCTCTTGCTCTGGAGAGCCGCGTGTGCTGCGGCTGGAAAGGCTATTGCGAGCTTCGGTGCTCTCGGGTTTGGAGGTACGGACTACAGGCTTTGCCTGTTTTTGGCGATTTTAAGGCGCAATTTCATAGAAAAGATATATGATTCGATTAAAGGGTAGTGACAGCTTTTAGAATAGTTTTTTTTTAATTCTTGCCAATAAGGCATTTTTTTAAATTTGTTGATATGGAACTTCGGAATATTGGTTTTATATTTAAGTACAATTTCTCTTTGTTAGCTTTACTGATTTTTAATTATTTTCAGAATACATGGGGTTGAATTCGTATGCTACGAAAATAAGTTTTTATAAAAAATTAATTACTAAAACACGTAATATCCCTCTAAACTTTATATGACTTTTTAAATTAATTTTATTTTATATTTGACAGTCAAAAAATATCCAGCTACACTGCATAAACGGCAACGGCCCGAAAACATGTGTTCGCTTTTATAATTTTAAGTCCCCGCAATCCATCATTCACTGCACAAACAATTATCAATGGCTGAGGTACAAAATCTCGCTACCCATATACCATTCCACCTCTACCAAGTATCCTTATTTTCCAAACACTCATTAAACGCAGCCTGCCTTTAATCGTGATCCGCTTAACGCGCATTATCGAACAAAAAAAAAGTGAGGAGGAAGCTTCAAATACCGGTCGCTTCATTGTCCAACCGTGCACACATTGTCCATCTGCCCCTGTGCTATTTGTCATCAAGGCGCAACAATTTACGCGTCCAACGTCTTAAAAAAAGAGAGAGCGAGACAGAGAGAGACCGAGCACAAGAGGATAGAATAAAATCTATAAAGCCAATATTTGCGCGGTGCGCGCAGCGTGAAGAATGTTCGGTACCCGACAACTGCGGGGCCTGAAATAATACAATGCGCTTGTATACTTTTTCCGTCGCTCGCACGTTTTGGGGGCTGGTGTTTACGCTTTGAGACGACTGCGTCGTCTCTTCTCTCTCGTACATGCGAGTGAAAGTGAGAGAGAGAAACGTAGGATTTATTTTACCACGTGCTGCCACTACTCAAGGATGTTATCGAGCTGGAGCGACACTCAGTTTGTAATCTCCTCGAGCTTTTTTGGAATTTCGATTCGGGTTCCAGTGAAACGACGACTGATGTTTCGTTTTGTTTGCAGCTTGCGTATACAGACTTGCGATAGCGTATTATCGTATATTTTTTTTCTGTAATTAGTTCTGGGAATGCAGCAGCTACGCCACGATTCCTTATTGGATGAGGATTTATATATTTATGAATCAAGCGATAAATTCTGTTGAATTTTATTTCGGTACACGGAAAGAAAAGATTTGGTTGCTGCATCCAAAGTTATTAGTTATCTGTAGTTTGGTTGCGAGAAGCAAATACTTTGATTACAATATCCAAGCATTTTGATGACAGAGTCAAAGCTTTTGGATGTCACAAGGAAAGAGTTCTTTCCGTGTAGAATGTGCTATGCTCATTTTTTCATTTTAAAACAATAAATTTATTATAACTTGGTGTCGCTTCAATCTGCTCCTATAGAAAAACTATTAGTCTACAAAAAATAAGATACTCGAGTATTTCTAAACCTTTTTTTAATGCATTAAAATGACGCAGAACTACATAAGTCGGATATTTTATTTGAAACTAAAACAATTTATAGCTTTACCCATTCGAACCGTCGCCCGCATACCCGGAATACATAATCACCCAAAAGCATTCCTCCGCATAAAAAAGCTGCTTGGATGAATTCGAAAAAAAAATGTAATGTCAAGCGATGGAAAAATGTAGTGTGCCTATAGGGCTTCCAAAAATAGTCCAAATCCCAACTCTTAAAAGCCCACACTCTCGAAATCCTCGTAACTAATTTGACGCACTTATAAGAGTATATGCGCATGCGTCACGCTCTCGTAAGTTATACGCAAGGAGAGGATGAAAACAGATCCTGAGAAGCGCGGATTAGTGGTTTTAATGTGGCTCTTCCTGCCTTGCTCTTCGCGAGCGCGCGTCCGTCTCTCTTGCGGTGAGCTTATACGACGGGGGCCTGGCATGACTCGATCCTAACTTCTTCTGAATCGCACGCTGGGACATCTGGAACGTATCTTTCTCTCTCTCTCTCTCTCTCTCTCTCTCTCTCTCTATCTCTATCTTTCGTCCCTTTTACTTTCTTTCTGTATTTTTGTTTGTGGTATTTAAATATATATATATATATATATAATGCGGTATTTAAGTTGACTAAGCTTGTTAATTTTTATCTGTGCCGCGTAGTTTCGTATTTGTACTATCGCTAGGCAGATTAGATACTTTTCTCGATTGTGCGTTATCGAATTCTTGAAGGTTTGGTCTCCATGCTGCACTTTTCGATAAGGAGTTCTATAGAGATCAATATTTCGATCACTGCGTTGTTTAACATTTCTTATTTCTTATAATATAATTTTAGACAAATAACAAAGACTATTGTGCGTAGGTCATGGTATATCATAAAGTAAAATATGCATTAAAAATATGACAATTAAAGAAAATTATTTCTTTTTAAATGTTTAAATTACCAGTTGTTCGCATTATTCAATTGAAAAGAAAGAAATGATGATATATTTATTGGAAATAAGACGGTTTTTTTTCCCGAACAAATCAAGTAGTTTTTTTCTCAATAAATCAAACGAGATCCACCAGTAATTGAAAAGAATGTCATTATTCCGTAACAATAAAATCAAGTCCCACGGACGATCTGCAATTGCCTTCGCCGCGCCCCCGCAGGAATCGTATAAATCCATAATTCCGATCGTTAATCCCGCAGATCTCTCCCATCCGGCTAGGCATCGCATCCCGAAATAAAATCGATTCAAGTGCTGCAGCGCGGCGCCGAGCCGAACAGCCGCGAGCTGCAAAACCAAAGAGCCCTAACGAACTTTCCGCAGCATCGTATAACCGAGTCATACAACCTCAATTGCATGAGCGCCATTCGTCACGGGCCCTCGCTATACACACAGACACACTTAAGAGAGGAGGAATCCTGCGGGCGTTTAGTATAATATAATACGGAGTAGACGAGGCTCCGAATCGAGCAGCGCCCGTATAGCTCTCTCTCTCTCTCTCTCTCTCTCTCTTTCTCTCTCATCCGAAGGAGATTAGTTTTACGAGGGCGGCAAGGCTGCACTCGTGATTTGATTTCGTTGAGCGTCGAAGAAGTCGGGGACGCGAGCGGCGGCTGCGGAGAGAAGCCGAGAGAGAGCATAGATAGAGACGAGCCAGAGAGAGCGAGAGATATTTCGAGCGTGGGAAAAGACGCGACGCGATTCATTGGCTGCGAGGAGTAGAGGAGTGCAAGAGAGAGAGAGAGAGAGAGAGAGAGAGAGTTTCCGCGGGAAGAGAACACGCGGGATTTATTTAACAAATGGAGGCTCTTGAAAGAGGAGAAACGATGGCCCGCTTGGGAATATTCTTGTTGTTTTAGGAATAATGTTTTTACTTATGACGAGCTAATGGCCAGAGGGAGTTTTCTAGCGAGAGACACTCGTTTTTGTGGTTATAGAATTTTCTCTCTCTCTCTCTCCTTCTTTTTTCTTTCCCGCGCATCGCTGTGATTGATTTACTTCTACGTAATTGGAGTGCTTAATTATGAGTAAGATGCTTTAGATCTATAGTAAAAAATTTAGTATGTTTTTGGGTTTAAAATTAACTTGTTTAATTGACGATGCTCGAATTTTTTTAAAGTTCCGGGAAATGCTAATGATTGGGAAAATAGGAGAATAGTTAAAGAAAACTCGTAAATCGTTAATATTATTTTTTCAACGTTAAAATAGTAACAACGACTATTTTATGTTAACAAAAATTTCCAGCAATGTTCCACGTCAACACGTTAAAAACAACAGGAGGTTGAAATTCCGCGATTAAGATCTGTATTAATGGCTTTGCTAATCAATGCCGAGTGCGAAAAGCCATCGGCAAGTTTGGGAACGAAGGAACGCGGCAGAAGGCTAATTGAGGAAAACACAGTAGGCCGCGTTAAATAAGCAACGACGCCCGCATTAGCGAGGAAAAGGCCTTACAGCAGGATCGCGCGCGACCGCGCGGCATTCACGGACTCATCAGTGGCGACAGCCAGCAGCTGGCATCTCCTGCTCGCGCGCGGCTCCGAGAATACACGGCCCACATGTATGTATACACACTAACACACACATACACATATACAGTGCTGCAGTCGCGCATGCCCGCATGTTGCATAAATAAGGGCCGGTTCAATTATCCTCAGCTCGTCCATTAGGCTCTCCGAAAATTCATGCGACTAATACGTCCGCCCCGGGAGGTCGACGCTCCCTCCCTCTCTCTCTCTCTCTCTCCCTCTTTCGCCACGTCCACTGCAGTGCAGACCCTTCCGAACTCGCTCTCTCGCTCTCACCTACTTAATTGAGTTTTTATACGCGCGCTCTCTCCGCGTGCACTCGGCGACGACGCGACCGCCGCACGTCCTTCCACTCCTATCAACGCGTGGGTCGCCGTGTAAGTGTGTATGTGTGTGCGTGTGTGTGTGTCGTGCAGCGACTCGCCTGCTTTTTGGCCGTGCTTATACACATACACACGTTGCAAGAGAGAGAGAGAGAGAGAGAGAGATGCACTTGATGCGTGGAGCTTGAGTATATATATATATATATGTGTGTGTGTGGGTGAGAGTGAGTGCACCGCGGGTATCGCGTTGCCCTGGGACACGCGATGTTTTTAATTGAGTTTGGGTAAAATTGCGCCGAGGAGGTCGGCAGCCTATTCGAAATCTGCCTCGCTCTTTCTATTTTTCTTTTCGTTTCTTTAAGTTAATTTTACAGTATGTTGGTTGATTTTTCGATATGTGTTTGATTTTCAAAGTGGGAGAATCTCATGTAACAGCCCAGTGGTAATAATTGGACACGCAGAGAAATTCTATTGCATAAATTACGATAACGTTTTGTAATTCAATCGTAAAATGACAAAACTTGAAAAATGTTACAGTAATCCCTAGGACAAACTGCTGTAACTGTAGTAAAGTTTCATTTACCTTGTGAAATTTGCTAAAACCTGTTTTAATATTTCCAAGAAACTATTTTTAACAGGAAATTTCTCTTCTAAATTTTTCTTCTAAATAATTATTGTAAAATTCAATTACAAAAAATTGGGGAAAGATTCGAGAATATTTTTTGAACACACGAAGAGCAATTCAATATATGGACTATAAATTGAAATATTAGGTTAATTAAAACTGTGTATCAATTATTCGGTCAGTAAGACAGTATGTCAAGATTACTTATATCAATATTATTTGTTGCACTAGAAGAGAGTCTGTCAAAAATTATCATAGCGGCATAATTTTACTATATAGATATTATTATAATTATAAAAAAATGGAAAAAAATCCATCATTTTTATTGTACTTCTTTTAGTTCATTATAATATTTTTTTAAATATTTCATTCTATCTACATGCCAAATGAACTATTTTGATAAATAGTGAAATACCTAGTATAAATTTTCAAAAGAAATCAAGCTGAACAAAAAATGTGAAATATTTGTTGATGAACAACAATCCATCCAAAATTTACAATATTAAGCCTTATAATTGTACGTACTTTGTGGCTCATTAAATTTTCCCCAATAAAAATTTTCAAATTGTTTCGAATTATTTATAATATCGTTGTCAGCTATAATCCGAAGTATATTGGATTTAGAAAAAAAAATGAATAAGGAAAGAATAAACATTTCATTGGTTCATGGACTTTTATACAGCTACAAGCGAATCCCGGGCACTTCGTAATAAAAGCGTAAAACAATACAGCGAACAAACGAGCGAAGCAAGAAAACGAAGCCCAATAATAAACGAGAGCTATGACGAAAAAGCGAGAAAAAGCGGTGTACTCGGGTTCACGAAGCCTGCAAAAAAAGGACGGATAGAGAATGCAAAAGTGTAAATAGAGGCAAAAAGTGGGTGGGTATAACTAGTGGGAAAATTGTAGCGCGAAAGATATGGTGGAGAAAGAGAAGGGGAAACAAAGTTGAACAATTGAAAAGGAGCTTGTACCAGGAGAAAGAGAGAAAGAGAGAAAGAGAGAAAATGGGATAAAAATTAATAGCAAGCGTGAATGGGTTTAAAGTCGTACCCCGTGATCACGTGCACACACGTATATATACAAAGGGCGTGAAATCGAGGGGGAGAAACAGAGAGAGCAAATGAACGGAATTCAAGAGGAAATAAATAAGAGGCCGTATTTTTCATTCATAGCTCGACTCGCCAAGTGACAATCGCTCATTAACACATTTTTCACAGATTCCCTTTCTCTTTCTCTCTCTCGTTCTCTCTCATACGAACTGCACACACATGAGTACGTGCAGGCCGATTGCGCGCGCAGCCATCCCGTCAGCTGTGAACTAGAGAAAGACGGAGTGTATATATATATATATAGAGAGAGAGAGCGGTGCTCACGTTTGAATGAAGCGCAAAAAAAAGATAGAGAGAGAATCGCTCACGCGCTCCAGGTTCACTCGCTCGCTCGCAAGGGTGAGTTTTTAGCGGGGGTCGAGGAAGGTGAAGCTGTGCGCAGAAAGAGATAGAGAAAGAGAGAGATGGAGTGGGGTCAAATAGCGGCCAGAATGCGTGGTGATTGCCGGAGGGCCGCATAATTGCACCCTTTGTGGTGCAATCAGCGCCGCAACTTGCCCCGGCGCCTCTCTCTCACTCTCTCTCTCTCTCTTGCTCTGCCCCCCTTTTCTGATTCTCTATCCTGTTCGGGTTTTTTGCTCGCTCTCACTCTCTCTTTCTCTCTCTGGGGGTCTTTCTTGGCTAGTCAGTCGACGCTTCTTTCTTTCCTTTTGTATGCAGCTCAGTTTTCAAAGTTAGGCGAGGTGGATTTTTCGAGTTTTAAATGTTGACGGAGAGAGCTGCAGGCGAATTTTCGTATGGCCAATCTTGTTTTGGCTTGGATTGGGGTGCGAGTCGAGTGATTGCGATCAGTTGAAAATCTCGTTAACGAATTGTTTGATAATTTGACCGTTGTTTCTTTTTGTAGTTCATTGGGACTGCAAGACCGAGTTTTTCGTTGTGACCGAGAGTGAGTATTGTTGAGGGTGAAATAACGTTTTACTGATGTGTTCCTACATAAAGGATTGATAATTTAATGAATTATATTGTGGAGAAACAATTTTAATTCTATCGTTGCCTAATTCGTTGGATTCGAAGTGTAATTTTTATTTTATTAACTACTTATTTCTGGTTAATATCCGTTTTTGAATTCATATTATATATTTTGATAACGTTCTAAAAACTAAAATTATACTTAGACTCCAACAAATACAAGTCAGGCTTGCAGTTGAAAGAAGATATCATTTAATTTCGATTTAACAATACTCGACACTGTAAAAAAAGTATGAGATATGTTTTATCTCACGATCGCTAAAATACATATCAAGTATTGTTAAGGTGTTTAATCGTCAAACAAAGAAAACTCAAACCTCCGCATTTCTCCCTTTCTCTTATTAAATTTATACTTCGCTCGTGAATGATCTCGCATGCATCCTCGATTCCCTCGCATTCCTTCGCGTCACGTCTCAACTTGCCCGCGGTGATGGCATCTCCAAACACCGAATTAAGGTCAGCCGAGGCGCTTGATTTTGTTCTTCGGGAAAACTAACTCCGTCCGACGTGAGAATCACCAAAAAAAAAACGAACAGAACGTCTGTATGTACATCGAGAACTTTTGGTCCCCTCATTGATCGACGATCTACACTTTATCGCGCATACATTGGAGTTTAATGCTATACAAAGAGGCTTTGATTGAAAACGCACGGTCCGCAAAGTCTGAATTGAATTTTTGTCAAAGAGGCACATAATACGCCGTGTAACGACTGACGGTGGCACGCCTGGAGCTGCTAGTTGATGAATACGAACTCAATTATAACGGCTGAAATAATAATTCTATTATATTAATTGCGTTTATCGATTTGTTACGCGTTGTGTATTGGATATGTCCGAACGGTGAATAATAAATCATCGAGGGAGCCATCCGCCTGATCTTATATATTCGTCGCTCTCACGTTCCTTTACTCGTTTGCGCTTGCATACTCATAATTACTAAGGCCATTCGAACGTATATTCCGTACATTTTCACGAATAGAAATGGCCCACAACTAAAATTTTTGGTTATAAAATCTTATCGCGCACTTCGGCAAGTGCCAAATAAGTCTCTACAACCTCACGTCCATCCAAAATTGCTCAATCACCGTCTGCAGCGCCAGAAAGAATGTATCATTAGCTGATTATACAAAAGCACGCGCTCCCGGCTATATAAGCCTGAAAATCAAGCGTCCCGAGAAAGCAGCCCGATCGCAAAGTAATCGCACGTGCAAAAGGATCGACGGCCTCCCGAAATACGCCCTCCTCTCTTTCTCTCTCTCTCTCCACCCACGCAATCAGTCGTATACACCGGGGCGAAATTAGAAAAGTAGGCGGCCCGTCCGCGCGTGCAAACACGGACAAACGAGATAGACAGGGAGAGTGAGAGAGAGAGAGAGAGAGAGTAGAGTAGAGTAGAGTAGAGTAGAGTAGAGTAGAGCTCATCATCATCAGTAGCTATGCCAGTAGCGGTAGCATCATCAGGCCGGAAAACAGCTGTGGTCTGGTGTGTAGAGAGAGAGAGAGAGAGAGACGAGTTGGCTCTGATCTTTACATGGTCGTGCCGCCGCGCGGAGACCCTCCCGGATTATTACGAGCGCACGGAGGCCTCGTCTGTGTAAAAGATAAACAAGAGGAGCGAGAGAGAAGAGATAGAGAGAGAGAGGGAGAGAGAGAGAGTAGAGAGGCAGACATAAGTAGTCTCTACAACCGCAGGATGTTTTGACTCGACTGCTGATATTGTTTCGTTTCGTTTCACGGTCGTCGAGCTTCTTCTCTTTCCCTCCCTCTCTCTCTCTCTCTCTTTCTCTCTCTCTCGCTCGCTCTCCTTTCGTGCTTCCTAATTGTCTGCTCCGCGGACTTCCGGTTCGTTAAACGGCTCCTCTCTTTTTCTGCTTAGTTTCGTTCGCTCTACTCTCTCTCTCTCTCTCTCTCTCTCTCTCTTTCTACCCACCGAGAGACTTATTCTCGCTCTCCGAGAGACTTGATGATGCAATCAAGAAACATGATTCTCATTGGTTCTCATTCGTTACCTTCTGCTACGCGATGAGCGAGCGTTTGTGTTTCTCTTCTCTCTCTCTCTCTCTCCTTGATTTTCGTATTCCGAGCTTATATTGATTTGATGAAAGTTTAGTGGGGTAACCCCATCATAAAGCGCGTAATTAATGTGACTGCTGATATGCGGAAAGTTTATTCGTTAGCCTTAATGGGAAGGGTGGAGGGGGGAGAGGGAAGATCGTTAAGGCCAATTATTAATGAAGGTGGAAAAAGGAGTAAACGAGTCTCGAAAACTCGCACGTTCGTTTACGCGCGGACTGCGTCGACTGCAAAAATTTCAATACCACTCGAGGCCAAACTTGCGCTATAGTTCGTTTGTATGAAAGGATGAGATTGCGTTCGAATTGGTTATTGTTAGATAAAGGCAAATAGACGACTAACGAGTCGATTCCATTCTCTTGGCTAATTCGTTCGCTATTATCGTTTGTTATTTTTTTTTTTTTTTTCTGTATAATCCTCGTTGATTATTAAATACGCTATATACGCGAGGCTAATTTAGCACAAGCGACCAGACGACAATTAATCAGCGCGGCGTATTAAAAAAACCTCGCAGCGGCATTTTTCAAGCCGCGCGCAACGATCGCGCACGCAATCTGCCCTCATCAATGGCTACACACAGGCAGGCTCCCGAGCGCGCGCGCGCGCAATAAACGCAATCTAAACAAAACTGGTAAGCTGCTGCACATCGAACAAAAAATCCTCCGTTTTCTTTTTATTCTCCGTTCTCAAAACAAGCTCATCAGCTCTAAAAGTCCGCGCGCTCCCGTAATACGCAACTAGGCGGCGTTTTCTGAAAATTCAGCACTAAATGAACCCGTTTTAATTAACTCCGCGGGCCGGGATTTTTCTCCCTTTTTCGCGCTACAGCGGATCTACGTGCGCGCCAAAACCAGCCTAATTGTAATGGGAGTAGGTATAGGCAAAGGGAGAGAGACTCTTGAAATAATACAGCGACGGCTGGCTGGCCGCCGCGACGGTATAAACCGAGCATCAGCACTAAAAGCTGTCATTTACTGTAATCCGGAATTATGGAGATTTTGCGGGCAACGCGCGCGACGCGACGCTACTCTTTTTCTTCTTCTCCTTCTTCTTCTTTGACGGTGATTGCGCGAATGGCGGCAGGAGAGGGGAAAAAAAGGAGAAAAAGAGATAGGAGCGGAAGAGAAATACGAGGGAAAATAGCGAGAGGGAGAGAGAGAGAACGCGACATTAACCTCTTTTTCTATTTTTGACCGACGCGACGTCCGTCGCTCTACCCTTTTGATTTTATCAATCGTAGACACTGCTGTATTAGCTCGTTTATCTTATTTCGGTATTTTGACGCTGAGCGCGAGTGTTCGAAGATTGTTCGGCAATTAATTAGAGCTTTTCATTATTGGACTGCTCGGTGCAGACGTTAAAAGCTTCGTTCGCATATTGTGTTTGCTTTAATCAAGAACCATTGCTATACAATATTATTTCTTTTATGGATACATTCAATCTAGAACCATAACTAATACTATAACTTATTATAATTAAGAGGTTCTATAGAATACGTAGCAGATGGTCTATTACTTTTATTAGACTCTGCATAAGGACTTGATTGCACAGCTTCGAAACGAATACATATTTGCAGTGAATGAAAATCCTAATAACTAGAAGCCTCGTGTAATACAAGGACTAGTATATTAGATTCGTATATTCATAAAGAGTATCAAGTTAATATCCGCACGGAATTCCAATATAGGATCTTCAGCGAATAACACTAAGAGCGCTCTATTCATGCCCTGTTTTTTTACATCCACGAGTCCATACAATTAAAGTACAAAAGGAAACGATCTTATTGTCGACCGATGAATGATACCCCTTTACGCTGCGATGCACAGCGTAAATGCATTTCTTTCTCTTTATCCCTGCCGAGTGTACTACGCTATATATATCGAGTTGAGAAATAAAATGAAAAAAAAAAAAAGAAAAAGAAAAAAGGATAATTTGAATGGGCCATTTATTTAATCGACGATAAATAAAACTGATACAAGGTAGCTAAACGGTATACGTCGGAGCGGCAGCTCCGATGAATGAAGACACTAGTCAATGAGTCGCTCAATAAACCACCATAGACCTTTTTAGCTTCAGTTACGCTTTGTGAATGAACTGTGCGGGCTGCGGCGACCGATGCAACTATACGGGGGCCTCGAGACTTTTGCGGCCGGACAAAAGGGACATTATGCGTAAAAAATCCGATAGAGGCAGCCGAACGAAATCAAAGAGCGTGACGTTAATTAGGATCGAGGAAGTTGATGCCGATGCTCTTGTGGCATGATATAAATAATGACATTTTTCTGCTGGGGGATTTGAGGAGAGGAAATTGGGCGTTAGAAATGTCGAATACTTTTAATGCCATTTGGGAGTGGCGTAAAAGCTAACTTCGTAAATCTTCCAGAATGAATTGATGCATTGTACCGATATAGAGAATTACATTCCAAAATAATTGCACTGCACTATTTTAGATTTAACAATTATCCACACTATTAAATCTCCGTCGAAAAGTACCCGCTTGCCTGTCATTTCGTCAAATAAGAATCAACGATCACATAATACATATAAAACTTGCCAAGTCAAACTACCGTTTACATACACATCGTATTAACTGAAGCATGCAGAAGCCAATCTACGCAGCAGACGATCTGATCAATTAACCTCATATTTACCGCGTTGCATAACGAGCGAATACCAAACATTAATCCCCAGCGATGCAGGAGATCTCGAGTGTTGGAAAAAAAAACCTGTATATAACGAGACTCCCTCGTTCTTTCAACTCAAGCTATATCCATTTCCTGGTACACACGCGTTTCAGTAGAGATGTGCGTGTGCCGCGAGAGCAAACAACCTAAGGATAATGAATTTAATCCCACCCGCCGCTGAAGGTAAGGGGGTTATGAGGGAAAACGCGGCTCTCACGGCTATCCACGATTATTAAAAGACCGACTTTTGAATGCGCGTGTGTTAGTATGCGTGAATACAGCTGCTATACTCCCTCGATATTCCTGCCGATGCGTACTTATAAATGTTGTTAGGAATATTTAAATTAGTTATAACTTTGTAAGTTTTATTTATTAATAGAGAATATAGAAAATATCATAATAAATTATTTACTGTACGGTGCGCATTATATTAAATTCAATGTCTCAGTACAATAATAATTACATAAATATACGTTTTAAAGAGATTTCATGACAGCTGGCAGACTTATATTGGGAATTAAAATGTACTATTTCAATAAAAATTATGAATTATAATTAAAAACCTAAAAGTTTAAATTACAAGAAAATGTAGATTCATTTTAAATGTAAAATTAAATCTGTATTTAATATCATTTTTTATTATTGGAAAATTTTTTACATATTATAATATAAAATTTAATTCATTTTTTTCTTATTATAAACATGCCTTACTTATACAAATATATACTTTCTGAATAAAAAATATTTTAAAATTATTTTGGAATAATAATTTTGAAAATAAATATTACTTCAATAATAGAAAGTGGTTTTTTAGTATCGAAATTTTGTTGAAAAAAAAAAATGAAAATTGGCAACTGTCCATTCCAGCTCCGACCAAAACTGCCGCATTCCACTTATTAAATCCCACAAGATTAAAATGAAAATCAGCATTTGCGTCATTCGATTAAGCGAACACAAATTCCCCACAAAACGCATGATTCACTCGGGATTCTCAATTAATAAACTCAATATCCACAACGACCAATCATCGAAATTGGCCGTTTCGCAAGAGAATTCGTGCTTCGCCTTGGCCGCACACATCCTCATCGATAGACATTAAGAGATTGGATTCTCTCGTTTCTCTTTCTTTTTTTTCCACCTGTTCTTTAACGCCCCACCAGACTATGTCATTTAGAGGAAAAAGGAAGGGTTCGGTGGTGGTTAAAAAAAGAAACGCATCATTCGGATAGTCGCTATGGCGGTCGAACGATTAGGGCATAGCTTTTTAAAGAGCTTTTTTTTTAATGAAAAGAGCGGCTAACCTGTTAAAAGACGCGCTAACGACTGCACGATGGCCGAGAGCGACGCGTCACGTTAATGTACACTGGGCGTTGTGCGTCGAAAGCGCGAGCCTGTATGAATTAACCAATTGGATTTCTTAATTTTAATTACTTCTTAGTCACCTACGGCTAACTATATTTACTTTTGAACCTATTATTTTTCACGTGCGCGCTGCTATAAATACTTAATAATAACCGAGTACTTCTATTTCTATATTAAAAAAGCTACTATAACCATCCCTAATTAAATCACGCATACTATACTTTTACCTATTTCACAATATCACTGTTGAATCAATATTAATCTTTCTAAGCTCTCTAGCTAAAAAAAATAAATCATTCATTATCTAGAATAACGTCTGTTAACTCGAGCGTCAGAAGCGTATATATATATAACAGAAAATGCGTCGAGCATTAGCGTGAGAGAGTTAGATGAGGCGGTGTCATATACGCGCATTTAAAAATAACCGGGGCGCTGCTGCAGAGAGGGGCAAATGAAAAGTGCTCGAGCGAGAGCAGCGACGGCAGCAGCAGCAGCAACAGCAGCAGTGCCTCTCATTCTCGGCCCCCGCGCGCTCGAGCTTGCGAATAATAGCGTAATTCGCGTAACGAACGCTCTTTTGCTCTCCTATTCCCTCTCTCTTGCAGTTAAGAGAAATGGTATTATTATTCGCCGAGTGTAATCGTAAGCGTGTGCTCTCAACTCCTGATTTAAGCTTAGTTTATATACCCACACCAGTATATTCTCCTTCATCAATTAAATTCGTCATTTTGCCGTTGTTATTCGGTGCTTTTGTTTTGCGTGGGATTACGCTGATGAGGATCTTGTTTTCGGGCTTATTGTTTTCGCAAGTGGAATATTATGTTAAAATGGGGCAATGAAAATAGTTTACGTATATTTACTTTTTCCGTGTTGGTATGCAGGTTCATTTTCAATTCGTTTTTATTATCGCACGATCAAGTTTTCCTCGACAATTTGACAGATAATATAACAATAGTTTATTAATTTCAGCTTACCTTTACATCGAATAAAATTACAGCAGTGAGATCAACTTGCTTCTAACTTTATTTGCTATGATGTTTTACGGTGAATATAATGAATTTAGAACAGCTTGAAAAGAAATAATCTAATTTTTTTTAAATATTTTTGTAAAACTATGTTCACAAATATAAAATCGCTCCATCGAATCGAACGAATTTCAGTCCAATGCATCCGCAAATTCGTTTTCAAAATGACGCGTAATCTGCGGCATGAATATACTTTTTTTCCAACCAATCAATCGGTTCGATTGAAACGAATTTTCGGGCCGCACAATATTGCGAAGCATAGACCAACCGAATGGGCTCTGGACCACAAAACTAGGCGTACCTACTACCACCATAAAGTTGGCCCCGCGAGCACGAGACTAAATTCAGACAATCATAACATCGCATTTTATAGCGATAAACAGCTGAATTCGACCCACATTCGCACTCGTTATAACCAATAAAGCGACTATTTCATGCGCCGCCGACTCTTTGAAGGCAGCTGAATTTTGCGAGAAACGGAGACGAGTCGTTGGCTGCCGCGCTTAGAAACTCGCTTACACTTGTATATACGCTTTTGTAAATAGCCGTTACAACTATATGTATACGATTTGCGCCGTGGACTCGCGCGCACGCATTGTAAACCTTGTTGATTATAATTTTGGGGTGTAAATGATTTATTGCTCATTTATTTGCACGTCCGTGTGTTTATTTTAAGCTGAATTTAGTCCAAATTTTACTGATTTTACTGCTGCTCGGGGTTCATGTATATACTGAGTGTATTAGCTGCAGCTTCCAAGAATCCACAATTTAGTTATACTCGACATGATATACATTTTAAACAAACTATACTTATTAAGGATTTTCCATTAAAATTCAAAATTTTAATACTATTGCACAAATTGACTAAATGAATATCACTAAGTTTCTTCCCTCCCCCATTTTTTATCCACTTTGCAATAGCGCGAACCTTATTCACTAATTACATATAAAATGCATCGCTATATAAAAGAATGCCGGAAAAATCGCAATGCGTCGCGTAAATATATTAATCTTGGAGATAGAAGGGGGAAGCACTCGTTTATTTATCATCCACTGCAATATCGGGCGAGAATTATCCAATGAATTGTTCATTATTCGAACCTCCTGTCATAATATAAGCGCTATCACAAAAGCCAACTCGATAAACGCATCCGCACACAGAACCTATACAGACTCGCGCGCACACACACACATATATATTTTATTCTCCGCAGATATCGTAATTCCACAGGTCGGATTATACTTCCGATAATTGCGCAAACAAATCTCCAGCGCGCGCCCTTGTACGTGTAACCTATACCTTGCGTTTGGATAACCAGTCGTAGATTCCCTGAGCACCTTCCTCCGTTCCCTTTCTCACTCGATTTAAATGTATACATGTGCGCCGGTTATCTGTTCCAAGACACACCGATATTCTATGTTTTGAATAGCTTTTATAAATTAACCCTTGTAATTTTTCCTTTTCAAGGGTGGAGAAAATCTATACGAGTTATTTCTATATAAGCTGAAAACTCGATCTGGTAACATTCCTATCGTAATATTCACACTTAAAATCCTTCACTGTTTGATTTTTAACTTTACAATATCTACCCTGCCAATTTATTGTGGTTGGAAATCAACCACGAAAATCTATTCATAAACTCACTTCTAAAATTGTACCAATCATAAAAATGATAAAAATAAGAAGAAACTCGTTTCTCTTTCTCTCTCTGTCCTTTGAATCACAGCAACTATATAAGTTCGGCTCGATATATCGCGGCGGAAAAATCGCGTTCGCATAGGTACCGCGCGCCAAGTGGTAGTCCGCAAAATCTATGGACGCGATTGTACTGGGGGGATAAGATTATTCACAGACTGCGGGAGAGTTTTATATTAACAGCGGGCGCGACGTGCGTTTTAACTTAATTACGATCTGCGCCGCTTTGTGGTGCCGTATATATACCGTATATATGTATACAAGTGCGAGGCGTTTGCGCGCGAGAAACTGTTCATTGTGTGCCGGTCGGAGCCATCGGCTAATTAAACGTTTGTCCGCCTTCTTGCTCCTTTTTGCGCCGGCGCTTTAATTGGCTCGCTATAATGAAATGACCTCTCGGTTTTGTCTTATTGCTGATAAATATGTTGCTAACTTTGTGTGCCCTCTCGGTGCTCCGCGAGGCTTTTTCCTTTTCAAATCGTTCAGGGAGGTGTAAGCATTATACTATATTTCATCGAATAAAAGGAGAAGTATCAATTTGATTTTTAATGCTGCGGAAGTTGATTCGAGTTGTTGCTGAAAAACGCAATTTCAGGAGTTGTACAAAAATGATGTTTTAATGCGCGAAACTAAATTTTTTTATCCGTACTTTTTTTTAAAATCCTATATTAGATCGCACTTAGTTATGAAGTTATGCATAATTTCACGATACTAATAATAAAACTCAGTTCGTATAACTGCAATATATAGATTTTATTTTAAAAGCGTATATAAAAAAAAAGCTGAAGTTAATCCTTCTTCGTTCTCGTACTCTCTCCATCCATTTTATCGTTCAATCCCCATCTTCATTATTATTTTCAACCACTTTTCTTCTCAATCTATTTAATAGTTCGGAATGGATCGAAAATGTATAAAAATGAACGTGGAACGGCGGCGAGCCCGCGAGAGAGAGAAAGAGAGATGGAGCATATATCAAAGGAGAAAGAGGGAGAGAGAAAGAGAGACACGTGTACCTACTCAAATCGCGCAATATAGCTCGAATTGAAAGTAAGCGAACGTGCGCGGAGGAGCGAGAGAGTCAGAGTGAGGGGCAGAGGGGAAGAGGAGAGAGAGTTCGCAAATACTTAGTACTATGTTGTATTGGTAATATTGTAAGCGGTAATTTTACTAATGGCACAGCCGCAGCGCAGCCGTGCGAACTGCTCTCCTCTATTTTCTATGTTCGCGCGCGCGCGCTTTCGAGATTCCCAAGTGCGAATAAAACCTCCGCGTGCACAGCTGCTATAACGCGCGCTATACGCACACTTCTGTAGATGACTTTCAGTGTTAATTGCCAATCGAGCTTCTGCTATATTGAAATCTGCCTGTGTGCGTGTGTGTGTGTGTGTGTGTTTGCCTCTTGCTTTTTTTTTTCTTTTTGCTTCTCTTTAAAGCGTAAGCGATACGGAGAATGCGGTTGGTGCTTATGCGCGGTTGAGAATCAGTTCAGGGAAGATTATTTTTAATTTCTATTTTTGTGCCTTGATATTCCGATATTACCCCATTTTCGTATTAATTATAATATTACTGTGCGTCCAAATGATAATATTTATACTTATTTGAAAAAGATAATTAAAAATTATTTCTGTTATATCGGTTTCACAATTCCTATTGACATATTGTTTATTAGTTGCTATCATCATACTATAACTTTGGCAAAAAAGAACAGGATATTAGTTATTGAATATTATTTAGCAAATTATTATGCGATTAATACGAGCAATTTATATAAGACTGGCAGTTATTATAGATCTATTTTGGTTATTCGTAAAATGGATTTATAAAAACTGCACGACCATACAAAAACGTGAAGAAGTATCATAATCTTGTCTGTAATATGTTGCAATAGCATAATCATTCTATAATTCATTTAGGTTTACCGATATTTTTTTTTGCATTCTATTTTAAATTATAGACAAAAAAATTAGTTGTCCAAAGCCGACAAAGATTTGTAGGTGGCTACTACTAACACGCTGCTAATTTTTTTCTGCGCTTATATAGAAATAATAGCATAAAATACTGAAAAATTAAGCGTAATAGATAAGAAAATGAATTTGTACACTCATGTATATATATTTTTTTCAAGATAAAAAAAAAAGCTAACAGACCATTGTTTTCGAACATTTGAGCATAATTTTAACGAAATTTAAAAATATCTTGGTCGTTTGTTAGGTTTCGTTTGCATTTACTTTGAATTATTATACTTGAATTCGCTGAATTAACGCGCCTGTCGATGACAATATAAATTTAATAAGATTCCTTTTAAGATCCAATTTTCATTATCAAACTACCGTGCGCATGGGTTAAAATTATCATTACGAGAATGTATGACATTTTAATTTACAGATTTACTTAAGTGCACGAGAAGAGTTCTAAATAAAAAGATATTTGTGCTCCATACTAATAACGGATCAGTCAAACGATGGATAATTTATATTTCGATGAATAAATTATGTAATAAATTTAAGCCGATAATTATTAAAATTTGCATGCAATGTGCGGTGGTGATCGATAAAATTTTATGATTATTCTTACGTCTCGCTAATGCGATGCAAAATGGCTTTTATAAAATACTGACCAGTGCCGATTATAAAAGACTCCATAGACAACTAAAAGAGCGGAACTTATTACATGATCGATTTATTGCAGTTTTAGCCGGAGCACTATACACGGCGCAAATGCTTTAAAGTGTTATGCGAAATTAACCAGATGGCCTCTTCACTCGCCAACAACCCTTAATGAGACTCGAGGCTTTCAGTTTGATGACGCATTACGCGAAGTCATTAATTTTGACTTTTTCTCCCTTTTGTTTTTTATTAACTCGCCTTAAATCGGCAATTTTAATGACCGCGGGACAAGCTCCTTTTTTTCTATTTATATTATTTAATTAAATTTTTTTTTTCGGACACTTTTATACCGTACTGGAAAGCATCCAATTTTTTTAATGATGCAACGGACTTAATTGAAAGTTTACATTTTTTTTTAACAATTTTCATCGTACGTGCTTTTTTATTTTTAACGGGATATTTCAGCGTTATTATTGTAGAAAACCCGATCGAATATCTGCTTTTTCAAAGTTAATGTATATCAAGGAGATTAAAAAAAAAATTACTCATCGCTTGCGATTAAATAGTTTTATTCATTATTTTTTACACAATGTAAATTTAATTGCTCTAAAAAGTTTTAATCTATTTTTTTACATGAAATATACGATTTATTAAATTTTAAGCCGACCGTGCAATTTAATTATGTTTTAATTAAACGAATAAATTATTGATTATATATAATTACATATAGAATTAAATTTTAATTCATTTTTCTCAATAATACTTTTAATCAAATTGAGATTCTTGTAATAACATCAATGAATCAATCAGCATATTTAATATTTGCATTCGTTTCTCGAATTCCAATATGCGATTTCATTATAGCAGTATAAGAAAATATTTAATTTGATTAATCAATACATTAAAAATATTAAAGATTCCTTATTAATTCATACGCAAACGTTCCGTGTTCAAAATTATAATTGTAATAAATCTTATCTTCGCATCGGCATTTTGAGCCCACCGATACACCGCAAATGCCATATTATCAATGTGCAAAATCCTCATCGAGATTAATCGAAAAGTACAAAGAAGAAGATATTAATCATCGAGAAGATTTTAAAATTCAGTTCGGCGCAGCTCTCACTCGCAATCAAATTAGTTCGCGAAGAAATTCGAAGGCTCGCGGCGCATCAACATATACGAACTTTCAAGAACAACGCAGCATTAGCACGTCTATGAGAAAATTGCAAAAACGTTCGGGCTCTTTGGCGCGCTCTCGCCTCGTAATGAAATGAAACGCACTTCCCTCTTCTTTTTTTTTCATCGCATCGTTCGCATCGCGCTTATAACGATACGCAAATAGCTCGGGGAACTTTATTAGCCGCGTGGGTCCGCCATTAGTCTGATGATTTTACGGACAAATCAGAAGCCCTTGGGAAAACTATTACGTGTTCGCCGTTATTACCCTAAAAGGTTCATTACACTTTCGCGGCACTGTGAGCGCGTATGTGAGCGATGGCAGTGCACTGACCAATTAACGTCCACACACACACACACACGCTCACATGCACAATGTGGTCTTTCACAGAAGAGCGTATAAATGCTAATTCGCTTCGGCAATCGGCATTATTAATCAATCTCTCGAATGATTCCCGACTGGTCAGAGCTCGAGTGTCGAATATATATTTAAAACTCCCGTCCATCGAACGTGTATTGTTTCTGTTATACTGAAGGTTTAACAAGAAAGGAATCATAAAGCTTTGTGATACGCGATTTTCGTTGAAAATGTAAATTAATTTCGGTTTTTCAAGATTTCATGATCTTGATGAGATTACGGTCAATTTACGAGTTTTAGCGAATGTAATGTAGATTAAAAAGTGGGGCTTGCTTTAAAGGAAAAAGCCAGCACTCAATGTCATTTTACTCTGAAAGAGGATCACGGAAAACCTGTGCGAGTATAAAAGGGACGTAAAACCATGTTGCTTTGAAAATAATTAATTACTTAAAATTTTTTTAGCTTTCAAAATTGTCGGGTATTTTCCATTTAATTAATAAAAACCATTTGAACGATCTATTAATGCGAATTCACACATCTTATAAGCGTACATTTACGAATTGCTATTCACATACACAAAGATCAGATACAAATTCATTTTTGTAAATCTTTAATAATCGCCCGATATCCTATCATTTAATTAGCTTATATGCATACACGAGAGAGCCACATAGGAGCAGAGATGAATTCAGTTTTCGATCTAGCATATCCAAAGAAAGAATCCTGCGAAAATAAAAAAAGATGGAATCCGCGGAATAGAATGAAAGAATTTACCAGTTCCCCGAATCGCGTACAACGCCATACGTACAACCAGTACTATAAAGGAGGCAGGACGAATTTCTCGATCATCAATTTTCCGAGTCACGACGACAAGCTTCCGACGCGTGTGCCCGCGAGCGCGAGTTATTTGAATGAGCTGTGTCGCGCGCACTAGAGAGATGTAGAGAGAGAGAGAGAGAGAGAGAGAAAGGCCGTGGTACAGAGTGAACAAGAGCGAGAGAGAAAGGGATATACAGCTCTACGGCGGATGGATAGACAGAAAATGGAGAACTGGCAACGAGCGAGAGGAGGATGAGGACAGGGGGATAGAGAGAGAGAGAGAGACAGAGAGAGAGAGAGAGAGAGCAGTTACTGATTTAACGCGGGACAATTGAATCCAATTACAACCGCCGCAGTTGCTGCCGGTGCCGCTGCTACTCCTGCGGCCCCGCAGTGGTTCTCAATGGGCCGCGCGCGCGCCTTCTCCTGCTCTCTATATATGTTCTATATGTAACAACGCGCGATTTCGGGAAGCCCTAACATCTTTGATTAAGGCAGATTTCCTTGGGACTCGCGATACTTGCCAGCGAGATTTTTTTCAGGGATTGCTTTGTAAATCGTGGTTTTATCGATGCCGATTTTGTATCGGTCTTATTTAATTGAAATACAGAAATTAATTCAGTGGGAAATTTAGATAAATGTTTTTATTCGTGTAACACAAGCTTCGGATTTTATTACTTTAGCACCTTTGGTTTTATGGCGGTGGAATTTTAAAATTTTTAATACTCCTGTAATATAACTATGAAAAAAATGAATCTAAATGCTATGCAGTTCATGAACTGCATATACATAGTTGAACAGACACATCTTGTAAAATTCCTATTCAAATATTGTAAGTATTTTCAGTTTAATAGTGTCGAATTTCACGTATTTTCACGACGATTATTTGAAATGAGATATGTACGTACAATCATCAGTAAATTAGTTGGTGTACCGATTTGCGCTTTTTAAAATTATTGTTTTGGTTTTAATCAATAGATTTAGATAATTCAATATTTCATTACATAGAGATAAAAAATTATTTAAATAATACTTTAATAAGAAGACTCTTAACGTATAGCTTTTGCAGTCAACCATTTCAGTCGATTCACAAAATATACACAATCGGAACCAGTACAACCCATCAATCCGCTTTCAGTTGCAATAATTACTCGTGGCACTCTAAAAAAAGAAACTACAACATATCGAATCCGATTCATCCGGCGCGCAAAAAAGCAGCCCCGAAAAAAAACTGTATTGTGCAAGCCCTTAAAAATTGTTTTTCTCCTTTCTAATCAAAATAACAAGCTTACACAACGCAGGGCTTTTAAGTAACCGCAATCCCATTTTCGAAAAGGAGACTGCGCGGAAATTGCACGCCGTCTCGAATAGCGAAACCATAGCCTCCTCTCCTCTATCCCCCGCCTCTCCCTCATTCCCCCCCCCCCCTTCTACCGCAGTGTCGAAATTCGCTCGAGACTCCCGCTTATATACTCCCACCCCCTCGAAACTCGCCGATTGCGTTTCTCGATTGCGTCTTGCTCGTTCCGTCTCTCTCTCTCTCTCTCTCGTTGCTTTCTCGTATCATTTACAGTAAGCACTATCAATTTTATCAATTAACATAGTGGCGCATTTGTCGACGAGTGCGCCAAATTGAATTCTCTAGATTCGGCGAAATTAAATAAAGCGCTGCCCTCCCGGCCCCTCGCGTCGCCCCGCTTCGTGCCGACGAGTTGTTTTCATTTTCTTCGCTAGCTCGCATTTAGACTTTAACCGCTGCGCGCTTTTTTCCAATTGGCTTTCGGTCCTTCTGGTTTGTACGGTAAGAATATCGGAAATCTGCAATCAAAAGATATGCTGTCGTCGTACTTTACTTTTTTTTAACATCGGCGTCAAAAAGAATTTATTTATAGTAAAAGGGTGACGTGTATCGATCGATGATTTGTAGAGAATCGTATCCTAAAAGAAAAATTGTTCAAAAATATTTAAAAATCAAATCTATCGGGTTATATTTACATTCGCAATATCGCGAGAAAGGATCGTCCATAGATCGATCTATATACATCGACGTCTTAAAAAAGCCCACCCGCGCGCTCACGTCCACACAAACCACGAAATTGTAGGTCACCCCAATCAAGTACCATCATCATCCCCGAGCAGCAGCAGCAGCAGCAGCAGCAGCTCGTCAAGATCCAGCTTGGCGTACAATCCCGATAAATTAACGAAAAGCCGAGGCCAAGCCTCTGGCCAGCAGAGCAGCAGCAGCAGCAGCAGCATCAGCCCCATCCCCCAGCAACGGTGTGCATCAGGAGAGGTAGAGGCGCTTATAACGCGCGCGTAACGCAGCGTAATCCGTCCGTCTGGCGAACTATATTCCGCTTTGACGGTATGTGTGGGTGGGTGTGTGTGTGTGTGTGCGCGCGGGACGACGACGACGACGAAGACGACGTAGACGACGAAGGCGCCCCTGGCTGTTCGTTAGGGGCCGCATTGTCCGCTAACTAAGTACAGCGCCTCTACTCAGCCTCTCTCTCTCTCTCTCTCTCTCTCTCTCTCTCTCTCTCCCGCCTCTAACCCCTTGCTCCCCAATCTCGTCTATCCTCTCTCTCTCTCGCTCTCGCTCAGCTCTTGCTTGCGAATATCGCTCGATCTCTGCTCTATATATATACATATATATGTACGTGGGTGAGGATAGAGAGAGAGAGAGAGGAGCATGGAAAGCCGCTCGTTGGCTTCGTCGACTCGCTGGATCTGCTGCTGCTGCTGCTGCTGCTGGGTGGCAGTATATACATGTATATGGCGCGTAGAGAGCACGTTGAGCCGCGTGCCGTCCGCTAGCGCGGCGTTCGATTGCCGACCGACGCGTAGAGGGCAACGCCGCGCGCGCGCGCACGCGTCTACTCGCTGATGAGCGCAGTCCCGGACGAGCTCGCCGCGGCACCCCGTTCCCCCTTTTTACTGGGATTGGAAATCGCATTTGATAAATTCTTGATTATTCGCAACAGCTGAACATTTCAACTTTCTGGTGAGAATTTGAATAAAATGTATTTACATGAATTAGAGTAGTTCATATATATATAAGCTTGGCATAGTCTTCTATTTGTAGCCAGATTCGAATAAGAATTTTCGAAACAATAAAAAATGTTTAGCTTTAAAAATGTAATCTCTATCGCAGTTTCAAATAGTAACCCAATCAAATAGAGCAAGACGAAATTTTCATTAAAATGTCCAAAATCTGTGCTTCTATATCTTATTCGGTCTTTTTGTAATTCATAAATTGGATGAAGATAATATTATTTTTTAAAATCGCAATACAATATGCCATTGAAATGAACAAAAATGACAAATGTACCATATCAAATGAATATGCGATATCAGATGTATCGATAAAAAAATGGATTCCACCAATATCCACATGACTATAATTCTTTAAAGTCAATCATTTGGTAAACGAAGTCAATTGAAATGCCGAAATAAAATTCCACCAGTCAAATTGATGATTAAAATCAATTTGCTTCGCCAGACTGATTTTTCAGTCGCGAGCCATCGCCTATACATGTATATCCAGCCCAGCCGCATCAAACTGGGTTAAAGGCATACTGTTTTTCCATTTTCCTATCTCGCTTAAATATTTCTCTTTCTCCTTTTCCATCCCCCCATATTCATTCATCTTTTTCCCTTTTATTGGATCGAGAATAAATTACGCGAGAGATCGAGAAAGATAATCCCGAGGCTTCAATGCAAACTGCGAGATAAGTCCCGGCTTAATTAATCCCATCGCGCGCTCGCCATTCTTTATCTTTTTATTTTATACTTTCCTCTCTCTCTCTCTCTCTCTTGCGAAGCGCGCGTCTCGTCGCCCCCTCCCACCCCACCCACTGTCCGATAAATTAACTTCCAGCGAATTAAACTCTAAGCTGGAAAATCGAGCTCTGTGCTCCATCATACGGATTCTGTATATATATATATATATATAATAAAAAGACCCGATCGTTGGGTAACTGACCAAACAGTTTTTCTTAATCCTCTCTCTCCCATCCTCATCCGCCCACTTTTGCTTTACTATTCGTTAACTTATTCAATTAATCATGCAGCCAGAACAACCACCTTTTTCTACCGACGCTTATATAAGTCTATAATTTATTGAGGATTGTTTCGTGTTTGGAAGATGTACCGTTTCTATGTGCTCGATTAATTAAATTTATTCATAGCGGTATAGATGAAGCACAGAATTCAATGATGCAGTTTGTGATTTAGATATGTATTTCCCAATAATTGTAAATATATCAAAAAGAGGATCATCCGATTTCCTAATTAAATAATTGTTTTGAACCTTTACAGCTGATTCTAATGAAAAATAATAACCCTTTTACTTTAAGAACATTACACTATTCCTATGATATTGTAATGGTCAATGCTCGTTATTTCAACGCATGCAAGAAAATCTCTATTCTGTGAAAGCGATCGTTTGGTGCATCCATTGTTTCGAAAGGGAAGGAAAGGGAGCTCGGGGGCAAGTGGCACAGCCCTGATGGACTACCGGGGAACAAGTGTCAATCAGCAAAGGCTCTGTCTCTCGCTCTCGTGCGCTCTCGCTCGGTCGCTTGCACCCGCGCGCGTATATACCGTATTCAACGCAATCAGGAGGAGCCGTCGGAGTTGAATGTACATACTGATCGGCTGACTCTTCGCCGGCGCGAAATTTCCTATATCCCTTATATATTCCCTGCCGGATTAGCCCACACTGCTCTCTCTATTCCTTCGTTTCTTTCGCACTCCCTCTCTTGACTTGTAGTTTGATTTTGTGCTTCTGGAGCATAGATGAATGTTTATGTCACTTTTGAACTGCTGCACTTTTTTAGCTTTGGCAAATAGATAAGTATTGGAAATTGTGAAATGAAGAAAAGTAAAAAATTGAGTTCAAAACTTAGTTATATTCGGTTCTAGTAATAATTTATTGTAGATCGCAACATTTTTTTCCATGCAGATACCATTTATTTAAATTATGTCGCTTTAAACGATTTCTCACTCGCTCGGGCTATTTATAAAGAGCTGCAAAGATAATATTATCGTTGCATTAAACATCCTTGTAATTTTTTCATGCACCTAAAGCAGTTTTAAAAGAATCGATGAAAATTTAGATTTACACATATTTTCGTATAGCGATCATATTCATCATTTATTCGAAAGGTGAGCCAGCATGGCTATGCAAAATTTTATCGAATACCATATTTGTGCATTACCTAAATACATCCAAAGCCAATACGAAATGGCGAAATGAAACGTGCTCCGCGAAAGTGGAAACGAAATTGTAGTACACCGGAATCAGCAATAATCCAAAAACGTCGTCAAAGCCATTTTAGCTTACCCGCGGAGACTCTTATACGCCTCGATTAGCATCGCGGATCCGCATACAAATCTTGAGCGCGCGCGCAAGCCTTAATCGGAATAATGAAGCTACGCCATAACTAGAATCCACAATCAGCGTCGGTTCAATCCCGCGGACATAAAAGTCTCTTAAAACCCGGCCGCAGTGGATGTCTCCGGAACGAAATACGCGCCGGTCGCATGGGTCGCAAGCGGCCAATTTAAATCGCGTTCATAAACTCTACCCTAAATTACTTCCTCGACCTCTGGACCTCGCGATTTAATGATCCAGAAGGGGAGAAAAAAAAACACCGAAGCCGCTTCCCCACGTGTACACCGCACGAAAGTACAAAATGTAATATGAATGCATCCGCAGCGAGTTCCGGTCGAATTGTTATATTTGGCGGGCGACACACACACGCGCGCGCGGTAATGAATGTGCATCGCAATCGTCGAGATATGGAAATGCAGTTATATCTTTTGCCTCGGGGGGGAGGGAGGCGGCGCCTTTTTTCCTGTCCCTCCGGTTCATTCCACTTTGCATTTTAACGATGATTCCTTTGTTCTGTTATCTGTGTCATTATGACAATGCGTCGCGGACGCGACGCAGCGTTTTCTGACTCTTGTTTCTTTTTGCCCGTTTCTTTTTTTCTGCAGTCGTCACGAAGCGCGCCTGATTAAGGATGAATAGGCTTGACAAATCGCTTGGACGAGTTTTTAATGCGCGGAACGGCGTCCGTTTTGAAAATCGCCTTTTAAGGACCTTCAACGTATCGGCTGTATGATTCCATTCTATACGAGTTACTGGTTTATTCGCTAACGTCCTCTTGCTTTTTAACAAACGATTTTAAACGAACAACTAAATATAACGTTAAAACAAAAATATGGTGATTTAAACCAGTAATCCGTATATAAAGTTACCATTAGCAATTCTATAACCAGTATCAAGCAAAATTTATACCGCAGATTATCATCATTAACAAGTAAGATTCTCCAATTAACTGGTTTGTTCTAACATTTTTAACGAAGAAGCAAATCCTATTCGTTGGAAATTTCGCATACGTTACAAGATAAAGAATTTTCTCAACACATAAATTAACCTACTAATAAGTGAACTCATTAATCAAACGAACTCACGAGGTAACCTATACTTAGGAAACCACACTCACAAAAGCATTCCCAGAAACAAAAACCCACATCGGCAAGTCTCACTCGAACATGTTTCCGTCCATAACCTTAACAAAAAAAAAAAAAAGAAAGAAAGAAAAAGGAGAGTCAGACTCATATATACCCGAACCTGTTGTTGCAGCCCGATTTTCGCTCGTCTATACACGAACTGTATAACCCCCTCGGTTCCCGAGTTATCCGTCGGTGTTTGTGTATGCGAATATGCGGCTATGTAAATAAACTGCCCCCCCGACCCGGCCGGAAATTGGTCTTTGAAGAGTAGCGCGTGTGCGGGTCAGAGCGGCGGCGGTGCCGCAGCTAATGCCCAACTGCGCAACGCCTTGAAATAATAAGGATTTAGACCGGCTTGCGCACTGCTCAGGGGTATATATATATATATATATAATAGCAGCTGCTGTATAGCTGTATATGCAGTAGCTGATCTAAGCGATTGTTACACGAGTACCGATCGCGAGGTAAAGAGTCCGAGATTCCTGTTATTCGATAAGACAAAGACTGATTTTTGAATGACTGTCTAACGATGACTAACATTGAATTTGTAAAACAATAGTTTCTCGTGTATAAATTTGTAATAAAAATATTGCGTAGTAAGATAGATATTTTATACATCTGTTGAAATAATTAATAGCGATTTTTACAGCTGTTTTAGAAGATACAATCGATCAAGTTTTATTCATTCAACCAATTACGTAAACATAATTATGAACTTAATATTTTTTTAAGTATCCATACTAAAGAAAGCATTCTTTACACTTTGTTCCTGTTTTGAACCACATTCCAGATGAAATTTCACATTGTATAATGAATCGAAAGTCTGTAAAACCAGATTAAAATAACATATGAACCTTAATTAAATGCATCGATTTACAAATTTTCGATGCTATTTTTTCCTTTCAAAAAAACTTCAACATATCCTGTTACATTTATGAAGTACGAAACAAACAAGCAACAATGAACGAACATGAATCAGAACTTTAATAAATATAGCAGCGTCGCAATAATTGTAATTAGAGGCATAAAAACTCACCACCACAGTCTCTTCGCGATACCTCAGCGACGAGAACACCACGACTGCATCATCTGCAAGCAAAGAGAAGAAAAAAAAATCGTAGAGAAATTAGCGCACTCGCACTTGTCTGCTTCCACTCTCACTCGCTCACTCTCTCTATCTCTCTAGCTCTCTTTCCATCTCGCTCTTTCACGCGGAAAAAGCAATGAGCGGGAAAAAAAAGGAGTAGACTAAAGTAAGAAAGAAGAAGCGTGGTATATAGTGCGGGGCGAGCAGAAGAGCCCCTATTAGCTAAAGCACGAAACCCGCTTATTATCACCTTTCCGGTTAAGAACTGTACTTAACGAGGTTCCCGCGCAATCACTTATCACGTGTGCGCGCATGGACTGTATATAGCTTGTGCTCGTTTGTTCGATGGAAGGAAACAAAAAGGAAAAGCCTGCCGTTCGTATGTGCGTGTATATGTGCGCGCGCGTGTGTGTGTGTGTGTGTTTTGCTAGACACACTCATGTACCCGTATGACTGATAACGATTGCCTTGTTGTTTTTCCTGGATGAAACGTATGGACTATCTGTTTTGAATATTTTGTTTGTTTTCTACCTTTCTTTGGTTTTACCTCCTTGTAGAGAAACCTTTGTAAATTGCGAAAATTTTTTGGAAATAGGAACGTTTTTAAGGGATTCTACATAAACGCTTTTTTTTCGTAAACATATGTTTGTGTATGTGTGTGTGTGTATGCTATATATCTCAAGATTGGATAGAATTTTGTTGATATTTGACCTAACATTTTCCTGTTTTCTTTTGCGTATGGATACTCACAAACAATTTTTTTTTCTGATTATTTTATTTTGGCTTATGATACAAAATAGATTTTTATAATTTACTTTTTTTATTTTTATCTGAAACATGCGTTTGAAAGACCTTCTAATTATCTCCATTTTGAGATGTTATGCGTTAAGATAAGTTTCGTCATTCTTTTGTTATTCGCGAAAATGTCCTGTTTTGATATTTAATATAGTGACAAATTCATATTATAATTATGTTCCTTATACGAGAAATAATATATTTAAAGCCCCTGCAGAGGTCGAGCTATATCGCACAAGTACAAGAATAACATTGTTAATATATCTATATATAGTTGCTAGCCTATAGTTGCTCTCCTTCCACTCGGGCGACAATTTACATGCGATTTGAGTTTATTCTTATTTTGCTTCCCTTGGTCCTTAATATACTATTAAAAACTGAGAAATTATTAATATAAAAATAATTTTTTTATACCTATACGTACATTGCAAATACAAGTGTATTAAAACAAATTTGAGAAAATTATGTGCCAATAAATTGGTGGCTATTTTTCTATTGATGAATAAGAGTGGTTAGTGCATGGTACTTTTTGGGATGAAAGTGAAAATTACGTTTTAAAAGGTTTAAAACTAGAGAATTTTTTTTTAATTAAATATATTTACATATAGAATCTCATATATGAAATAAGTGAAGCTATAATAGAGAATCTAAAATGAGAATTTTGTAGGCGATTTGTGAAAACCACGTTTTCAGCTTGAGTTAAAATGCGTGCAAATTGAATACTTAAACTTACTATAATAATTAAAGATAGCCCATTGGTATAATTCAGAACTTGAGAGAATCATTTCGGTCTAAACTTACTGGTTGCGATAATTGTCAAATATACACTGACTATATACTGCTATATTTTCCAAATGACTTTGTCTAGTTATTCACCTAAAGAAACTAACTAATGCAACGATATAAACGCAAATACCTGTAGAGTAATTTTCATGTCTCGTACTTCTCGTTTGTCTCCCACACTACGTCACTCCAACCCCTCCCCATATATATACCCGTCACAGTCGCAGTCGCTCGTCGTTGCCGCTTTATCTGCGCGTAAGCATATTTTGCGAGATTGCAGAGGCAACATAGCGAGAAATGTTTTCGAGCGAGGAACGAGGCTCCGCGGGTCGAAAAAATACTCTGAGCGCGATTATATCGTTACGCGAGCCCGTGAATTTTCTGCGTGCGTATACTTTAATATCGAGCGCGAAAGTCTCGTTGTTGTTGAGCGACGACTGGCAAATCGTCTTCTTCTCTTTTTATCGAATGAATGGAGCGATTGATGTAAAATTTATCTGCGTAGCTCGATATTGTTTCGTATACAATATTGAATTTGTTTTTTTGCTTACTTTGGTTGGAGAACTCGTGTGTCGGCATAAGGAAATAGAATGATTTGATTTTCCTCGTTTCATAAACTCATTCGTTTTGCAACACGGTTTCACTTATATACAAAGTTATTTTTCTATGAATGACGCATTCAAACATGTTATAACATTGAATGCCTTCTATCAAACTCATTAAATCATTTAGATTTGTTATTGTGTAGTAATAAAGAACCGATTATTACAATCGTTAAAACAATCAAATTAAAGCATGTCAAATAAATAAACATTGGTGTAGTGTAATCTTTTCATCAATTACGCGTGATTTTTGTGATGCCATTTGATATTATTTTTATAATAAACGATATTTATTATATCTCTGTCAAAAGTTCTTCGAATATTTTTTCCCAAAGCTTGAGCAATCTGGGCAAATCTTTTGCAATAACTTGAATTTCAGATTCTTTCACGAACAAAAAATCTCAATAAACATTGAACGTTCGATCCGCAGAATAATAAAAATACAAGACACAGCATATTTGAATGTCCCGCGTCGGAAGAGTCTGGGTAACCTCTCAAGAGGCAAGCGAAAGAGGAGAGAGAGAGAGAAACGAGCTGGCATTTCGCAATCTCCCTCGATCCAATATCCGACTTTTTTGACAGCAATTTCGGTCACGTCCGATAATATATCTGGATCATTAATATAAAGCTTCTGCCTCCCCTCTCATCTCTCTCTCTCTCTCTCTCTCTCTCCCTTTGGCCCCCTCGCGAACTCTCCCCCTCCACTCGACTCTGCGCTCGCTCGCTCGGGAAAATTGCTTTTCAATCCCCGGTAACTTACCCCGCCGCTTCGCCTCACCTCGCGCCACCGCCGCCTCCGCCGCCGGCCGATATGACACCCCCTTCGTCGACGATCCCCTCTCTCTCTCTCTCTCTCTCTCTCTCTTCTCCGTCTTTCCACACGTGACCACCTATGTGTCTTGTGTGTTGCCTTTCCATGTGTTATGTATGTGCGTGATGGTAGACGAAGACGATGGATTTCTGCGTGTGTACGCGTGTGTTTATAGGGGAGGACGAGGAGAGGGAGTTTTGAGATGAAACAGAAAACAAATTTGGTAGGAAAGAGGCACGGGGAATTCCGTTTATTGAGGACCTGGAAGTTTCTTTGTGAGCTTTTTTTTAATATTACCTTTCCCTTTCTTTTTACTTTAAGGCGCGGATATTTTTCGGACTTGATGGTTTGGATTTGTTGAGAATGAATTTTGAAATATTTATAAGTTGTAAATGCAATGAGATATCTGGAATGAATAACTTCGTTTATGTCTTAAGGGGATGTCGGAGCCAAACCAGCTTTCAAACCGAATAGTATTTTTCGGTATACGTAAAATTTACATATTTTCCATCGTTCCTAGTGTCTCAAAATGTTCACAATAAAATTCTCT
>UELU01141632.1:77973-129232 GCA_900490025.1 Megastigmus dorsalis
TTTTTTTTTTTTCTTTTCGTAGCCATACCACGTATACCGTCGTTGTATAGCGCCACGCGTGGAAATGCAAAATGCACTCGCGAGTGTAACGTTATCGCGCTTAGAGACGCGGGAATATTATGCGTGCACTGATGCGGATATATTTTTCGCTTTTTCTTTTGTTCTTTCTTTCTGGTCTTTCTCGGCTCTGCGTCTGTGTTTGGACAGTGGTTTTCTCTGGTTTTTCGGCTTGGCGCGTTTGATGATTAATTCTGTAATCGTGCGCTGCGATCTGGGACGTTTTGAAAAATGTTTGGTGTGTATTTTATACCAAAATTTGTACATTTTCATTACCCAGTATTACCGTAAACTTTGAAGCTTTGCAACATTTACTTTTGATGATGTAAATAGTGCCCTTTAATCTCGCGTCGAATCAGTGCGAAACTAATAAGCAATTAGTCATGCACAACGGAAAAATGTTTTTCTTTGAGACCAAGCACTTAAAGCGGCGACAAACCAAACGGCCAAGAAACCATCAAAAGCCTCTTCCTTACTACACATCTAATTTGCATCAATTTAAATGACCCTTCGCTAATCCCGTACTGAGAAAGTATAGCGACGCGACACCAAACCGTTGCAGGTATACATACCAAAAGAAGGCAAGAAAAGAAAAGAGCGGGGCACGGCTGACAAATAAAAGAGCGAGAGGCGAGTGTAGCGTACACTCGGAGAGAGTAGAGAGAGAGAGGAAGCTCACGACGAGGAGGAGCAAATAACGGGAGTAATTCTATTGTGCGGCGACAAATTGATATAAACACTAATGCACTCGAGGCACTGAAAGTTTCGCGCGGCGGCCCCGCCGGAATCAAAATAATGGAGCCGTGATAAAAACGCGCGCGGCTCGTTAAATCTGCTAATGCACCGGACTCCCCCGATCTAACGCCCCGCGCGGACTAACTATTTTTCTCTTTCCTAGCCGCCGCGGCTCTGCACTCTCGTTTCGCTCTTTCGTCTTTTTTCCCCGTTTTTTTTTTGTTGCGCGCGTTACGCCAGGGAGACCGCGGCAATTTTTACCATCGGCTCCGCGCGAAAACGCACGCGTCGCGCGCGTCGGGAGCTTGGTCTCTCTCTCTTTTTTTTGCAGCTCTCCCTGTGCAGCTGCGCGATGCTTTAACGATCTTTCGATGTATTTAAAAATATTCAAATTCTTTAGTGTCTCGGGGTCTGCGCGTCGTTTTATACCCGCATCGATTTTGACTGCTAATGCGTTGGCCGATGTATATATACTGTTTATGGCGCGCTGCAGATGCGAGAGTTACTGCCTCAACTAAAATCGGTTTAAAAATGTTATTTAAAAAGTAATCTAAAGAGACCATCGTTTTTCACTTCTTCGTATTCATTTTCTAGATTATCCTTATTAACGGCTTTAAAAACCATTATAATCGACGATAGTATATAACAAATAGTGGCGTGGTATAATACATACAGGTAACGATCGCGAGTTGTTTGAATAATCCAGAAAAGTGAAAGAGCAGATCCACATCCAATGCTAATGACAGCGGCAATTATTTCAGCAAAGTCTGCACTCGGTCGCAACAGAAGTCACACCGTAGTTGCGTAGGTCGACCGATGAATGTCCGTCTGCGACGGGGTGTCGGATGACCGACGCGATAAAAACGGAATCCGCCGACGCGAGTCCCTGCGAGCTGCATTTCTATATATAGACTCTCTCGCGCTGCGCTCGCGATACTAATAACGCTAATGCAATGTAAGTAATGTAATTGAGCGCCTCGTCGTCGAGTCTCGCGCGATGCTGATCCGACCCGAACAGTCCCCGCGAGTATTTTGTAGCTTGGGCTTTCATCGCGCGCCGTAAGTAATTGCGAAATAATTGTAAAGGATGCGTTCTTTTTTTCGCCTACTCTCTCGGCTCTGTGCCTTATACCGAGGACCGACGCGATACTTTGTCATTACTGAATTAATTTTTGGATTGTGTCAATCTTGCGAGATGGAGAAATTGCTCGAGTGGTTGGTTTGTTTTTTCTCTTCACGAAATCTGTGTGAAGTAATTTTGCGGTTTATAATGTTTTTGTTGTGGAAAAATTTGGCGATGGTGATATGAAAAGTTGCATAGAAATAACGCATATTTGTAATTTTTTATTTAATTCACCTTTACTCAGTGTAGCATTATTGTTAACAATATTTTACAAGTCAAGAGTATATAGATACCGCATTTTTTAAATAATAATTACTTATGAATTATTGAAATTGTACGACTAATTAAAAAAAAATGCAATAAAATAAATTAATATTAAATGAAATCATTTTATCAATATTTGTATAAAACTCCAGCATTGATTTATATTATTTGATTAATCTTGATATATTATTTGTATATAGAAGATGATTTTCAGACTTTCGGCGTATATCATTCAATATGATGTATAATATCGAATTTATTAACTTTTTTTCGATAACCATGCGCTGCTCCGCCAATGCCAGCAAAGTATGCGTTAAAAAATTATTACTATAGAAACACGCGATCAAATCAAAATCCGCAACACCCAACACTTTCTCGCGTTTATTCTTGTCCCAAAAGCGCCTCCTTAGTCAATATAAGCTTAATCTTGCGTGACGCACTCGGTTTCTTTTCGTAAACTATTTAATGAAAGGGTCTATTCGTAACACTGCCAACCGACTCTTTGTCCTTTTTTTTACGTCAAACCACACCACAACCGCTCCTTTAATCTTTCCCAGTAATTCTGGTCTCTCGTTTTCCTTCTTTATGCCACTTTTTTCGGCCTCTCCAGGCCATTTCTTTCGCCATCCTCTTTCTTCACTCGCGCGGTGCATGGAGTCGCTCATTTTTGCTGGCTGTCCTTTGCCGGCATATAACCGCGCGTTGACTTCGAAACGAACATCTGAAACTAGACGGTCGTCGTCGGTCGTCTTTTTTTTTCTCCATTCTTGCGGTGGAAAAAGACACTCGAACGCTCCACGGAGGATTATTACACGTTTTGAGGGGAGAACGCAATTACACTTGCGATTTTCGTATATTTAGTTGACTTGCTGCAGCGTGAAGTGCCGGGGATATTGTTGTAACGGGTGAAACACTTTATTGTTCTCTCTCGCGCGCGGGTTTGAGTTTTCACGCCAATTGTGCGGTGCGAGACTTTGCGCAGGGACACGTTCGCTTTTTTTTTCTTTTTAAACACTTGACATTAAGTGAGAATTGCTGTCTTAAAACGTCTGGTAGTTAAGGTATTCCATTAAATTTGACTTTCGTCACGAGCATCAAATATATCGGGGTTCACGGTAAGATTAAAATTTGTCTTCACCCTACAAATCATCGATCTTTTTTAAGCGATTTCAAATGATAAAAAGATTCCCGTACTTGTTGAAAACAAGATATATATGATTACTCGATGCAATGATGTAATAAATATCAAATAATAAGTCTCATTGTTGCGTTCATCGTCATTTTATTCAATTTACCTACTTGTGACGGGCTTGGACAAAATTCTTCTCAATACGGCCTAAAGCTCGCAATTTTGTAAACTACAAAACAATGATTAACAATCCTCGGCATTATTTCGTGAAATATGAACCACCGATTGGGAGAAATACGTACTAACGCAGGACTGCAGCGAGGAAATAACTCGTATTCCGGCGCAATTTTTCCATTTCCAACCCTCCACCTACTCGTTCTCATCCCATCTCATATCTCTCTCTCACTCTCGTTTTTGCGCATTCGAGAAGAAATAAATAAATAAAAGGGAGATGAAAAGTAAGGGGATGAGAGGGAGGGAGTGGGTGGGGAAATGCGCAGATAACATAATTACTTTTGGCCCCCGGCATAAGCAGCGGCGCGTTCTGCGGACTCCGACGCGTCGGCGGCGGTGGCGGCGCGCGGCGTCTTGCGGCTGTGAATTTAATTAAATATTTTCGTTGGGCGCTGAACGTCTGTTCGTCCGCTGTTGCTGCTGCTGCTGCTACTCCGCTGCTATACTCCCAGCTCTCTCTCTCTCTCTCTCTCCCTCCCTCTTTCACTCCCGCTACTGCACACGAGGCAATTTACTTTTTTAATTTGTGTAATGAATCAAACTTATACACTTCTCGTACAAGCCTTTGTATATGTGTGTAGTAGCTGCGGGTGTGTATATCTGGCCGCGTGTTTCCGGCGTTTCTTTCATTCTGCGCGCCCGCGGATGGATATCAATTTTTGACGGGGAAACGACGAAACTCTGTATACCCTCTATTTCTGTGAATTTGCGTTATTTATCGTTTGGTATTTTCTTCGTTGATGGCGTCCTCTGGCTTGATCAAACTAAAAATTATTCATGTATATAACATCGGCTAAGCGTAAATTTCGAAATTTAAATAAATTCCCAAATTAATTTAAAATTCATTTAATTTCAGTCCACAACAAATCATCTTGTCAACAAGGAATACCGTCACCAAACTCTCCCAAAAAGAAAATCGTTATTGAAAAAAAAGGCCTTCAAATTTATGCATCCCCTTTCATATTTAAATTAATCGTTCGCGCAAAAGCGAAGCATTGTCTTATCTAATATCCACCTGATGGGGATCCAGGCAGCAATAACGATAAAAATTTTCATCAATCACGTTAGCGGCATATTACAGAGAGTGAGAGAGAGAGAGAGAGAGAGAAGCGCTCAAAAAGAATGCTTATATATACAACATCGCAAAGGCACACAGCCGCAAGTGATACACGCAACAATTAAAATGATTGTCATCAATCTTCCCGCGCTTTGCAATTTAATTGAAAATCCCAATAAAGCATAGTGCAGCACGCGCTCTCGCCAATATCCATCGTTTCCATTGACATCGCTTTTCCCCAGCAGCTCACACCCACACGCACACACACACACACACACACGCGCGCACACACATGTACGCGTGCGACGCGTACTTTCCAATTGACTTGATCCGGTCGACGATCCCCGTATGTGGTGCAGCAGCAGCAGAGACGCATATGCTTCGCAGGCATTAATTTCCAAGAGTGCCGCTACTATCGAATGTTACTTACGTAATCCACTTTTAATATATTAAATCCCTCCCCGTTATATATACTCCCTCGTTCTTGGGCCGCAGTCTAGTGTGCGTGTATATACGCTCAAGTGGCGTAAACTGAATCGACGGCAGTGGATCGTTTTGGAGCGAATGAAATTTTTCAGCTTAGCCGCGATCATTCGGTTCGCGCATTTTTAATCGAGTTATATACTCGGTTTCGCGCCCGACTTGATCTCAAACTGAATTTTCAGATATGTTACATCCGGCATTGATTCTATATTATTTCGATAAATATTCGTGTAATAAAATATTAACGTTGATAAATAATTTGCGCATATTCTTGATATAATAAAATTGTGTAGGTTTTAAATGGGCAATACGTAATTCCTATACTTCAAAGAATTAACTTGATCAAAATGAAATTTCAATTTGTATAATTTAAAATATTCAAAGTGCATATAGCTGCATTATTTTTGCCGTGTCGGAAGCTTAATTTTAAACATTGTACTTCAAAACTTCATTATCAAGCATTATTATATCTTGATAATTTTAACAGTATACTCGTATACGAGTCGAACCAAGCGCTAAAGTGATCATCACCAAAGGTGCCAGAGTAGCAAGAAAGAAACAAAGCAAAAAAAATGTCGAAAAATGGATCGGAAGGACAACGGATATCTAGGCTCTGTAGTAGCTGGGTATAAAGTACGTAAAGACCCTCGTTACAGGGGAGCAGGGGGCGGAGGTCCTCGAGAAGGCTGATCGAAAAATATCGTATACGAGGGAAGATTGGATAATTCGGCGTCTCGGCTTAATAAGAAAACGTTATTATGTATTAAGAATGATCCTCTTTAGATAAAGGAGAGAAAGAGAGAGAGAGAGCGACCGACCCCTATGATTTATGCCCCCAGGGAGATTCGGCGATGCTGCTCTCGATTTCCTCTTATAGCGTGTCGCGTTGACGCTTTTTTCGTTCCGATTGTTGACTCTTCTAATGACTCTTAAAATTTCCTTCCTACTTTTTTTTCTCGGGCAAGAGCCGCTTCTTCTCTCGGACGTTGATTGATTTTTTTTTTCGGCTGGGAAGTAGACTATGAGTTCATTTTTTTTTGTCCGATATTTTATTAGATCAAATATTTGGCTTATAAATGAAAACGGGAATTGCTGAATATTATATGTACCGATTTTTTACGCGTCATTCAGGCAAAATGTTATTTTCGTTATTTTGGATCTGATAAATAGACGTTGGGTAAGTTTTGCGTACTTGTGAAAGTATAAATGTTTAATCAACTTGTTTTTGTATTACACAATATTAAGTAATTTTACGAAGTAATGTAGATGTTTACTGCTGTGCAACAAAGATTCGTTATTGCCACATTGTTATTAGTACGTGAAAAAGATAGAATTGCGCATAACAAATATGTTTTCCCCGCTTTTTTACGTAAATAAAATGAAATTAATTTATCGAAGCAAGAGAAAATCCGAACAATTAGCAGTTATTCAACATTCGAATTCACAGAACTGAAGAGCATCGATTGAAATATTTTTCCCGTGCTTCAAAGATTCAATATTTTTCATTGGATATAGAGCAGTATGTTATATACACACACGATTGTAATCAAATATCCATCGATTCATTAAAATCTTTCTCGATTGGCAATTGTGATACGAGTTTTTCAATAAAATTCATCCCTTCATTGCTTTTTTTCTTACTCTTTTTTTTTTTAAGTGCAAACAATAAATATTTTACTCGGTAGAAAACGCGTTTACTCAGAAACGTATAGACGGTGGCCCTGCCCTTTTGTACGGCCAACATGGATGCATTTAGATTGAATACTAAATTTTGCATTCGCTCGTTGTTCGGCAATAAATATCGACGTTTTTCTCTTCTCCAAGTAGTTCAACCTCGCCAAACGCTTTTCTCTCCTTTTTTGTACTTTTTTCCCAACCTGCGGAGTTTGAATTTTCGTATGGTACCTTTTTTTTTTTATTACTCGACGCATAATTTCCCAATTCTTCAATTACCTAAACGTAAACCAATCAAAATTATTAACTCTATAAATTTTATTTCTTTTATGCTTTGTTATATATCTAACAAAATAAAGATAACGGAACTTTTCAAATTTTTACAGCATCTCATCATCAATGATAAAATTCCATCTCGTACCATTGCAATTTATTCGAGTTAAATCGATTATAAAAAGTCCATCAGGAAGAAACATTAATCGTTTGTAACTTCCACCATTCACCTTCCATTTAGTCCCACAATAAATTTCATGAATACCGATGGCAAGAGTAATTTCCCACCCTTCCCTACTGATTGTATCCGGCTAAGCGGAAAAAAATGTATCCAGATGCATAAAGTCCAACTCTGCCTCTCTTTCCCTCTCTCTCTCTCTCTCTCTCGCTCTCTTTGTAGATACAGGCGCACTTTATTGCCACGACCAAAAACAAATCTGGACAATTTAATTTTTACTACGCACTGCTTCACTCGAGCCCAGGAAAATTTCTTCTCTGTCTCACTCTTACGCGGAACCAATCGGATATCGATACACCACCGCCGCGCGCATTAAAACCATAAATATCCTTACCCTCCACTCGGATGTGTATCCCCGAGACGAGGAAAAAAAAATATATATATATATAAAAAAAGAGAGAGAAAGAAAGTAGCCCGAAGGAGGCAGTCGTAGCCACTTTATCGTCCTGAGATGCCACCCGCTCGGCTCACGAGAAAATAATGGAAACATCAGCAGATCGATACCCACGTATATATAGATAGATGCTGCCGATACGAATCGATTCTATCTCCGCAGTGCTCTTTGCTTCGCGTTTCTTATCATTTGTCCATACCCAACGCTAAGGACACTCGAAAATAAATGATGTTTTAAATCTAAAAGGATCATATACTACTCTCTGGCTGTTGCCGTCGGGGTCGGCTACTCTTATGGGTATACACTCAGACGGACGTCTTTTCGATATTTACGTGCTTGAGTTTCTTCATTTTAATGACACTAAAACTCTGAGTATGTAGAATTTCATTTTTTTGTTTTAAATTATTGGATGTCGTAAATTTTTGTTTCTTTTTTTTTTGCGAATCAAACTAAAGTACAATTTGTTTATTTAAAAAATTATAACAAGCAATTTATGATTCTCGTTTATTCCAGTTTACATACGATTAATCCGAAATCAATGTTTATAATTTTCGTGGAAGCGAGAGCATAATTACTTGCTACATTCTTGCATTAATTATAATAATTAGAAAACGAAGTGAGTATAACGCTTTTGAAAGCTTTAAAGGCTGACGGGAGCAATTTTAATTCTCCTACGCGAGAATTATAATTATACGAGATACTTTTAGTCTATTGTATACTTTATTGATTGAATTACTCCTGCAAATTAAAATTAATAGCTCTCTCTCCCTTCTCTCCCTGCCAAATTTTAGTAAAAGCTATCCATAATTTGAACTTTAGATCAATTATTTGAAAATGTATACGGCGGAAAATGCAAGTCACCGGATTATCGAAAGAGCCTGCTCACAATGAGTTATTCTATCAATCCCCTAGGCTTCAATTAAAAAACTAATTTGAAAATTTAAATAAAGTAAATTACAGAGAAGGTTAGTATGCGCAAAATACGCTTTTAATCAAAGTGAATAAATGAACGTTGTGGTTTAAATGGGATTAATTACGCGTGTTATTGCGAATAAATTAAATGGCTATCACTGGCTGTAATAAAAAAAAAGAATGAATCTCGCCAACGCGGTTACATTGAAACTACTACAGTTGTAAGCAAATACTGACTATTCCAATGGTTGTAATATGTATTTTTCAAATTATGAGTACGCATTTCATTTTACTTTTTCAACAGTTTATCAAGAAACGCAACATCGACGTATCGATAAATAAAAAAATATTGCGTCGCCGCAATTTATGTATGTCCTTTTCTCCATCCTATTTGGTTCGTAATGTAAACAATACCGATCAGCAATTTCTCCAATGTCAATTCTACCCTCATAATCCCTTAACCTTGAAATCCACATGTCACCATGTATTCCCAGAAACAAGCGAACAACTTCACTATATATATATATATATATATGTATATATACACGACGCGTATACAATCATTACCCGAAACGTCACCCTTACATCATCTTCTCCCTCTCTCGTCCCCTTTTTTAACCATCCAGGCCTCCCTTCCCTTCCTCTCCCATCCTCCGGTGCGGCAACGAAAGCAACGCAATCTCATTACCCCAGGCTGATGCACTATATCCTCTCTCTCTCTCTCTCTCTCGCATTAATGCCGGAAAGAATTAACTTTGGACGTTACGGGATCAAACGTTATTAACTTTATATTGGCTGCTGCTGCTGCTGCTGCTGCTGCTGCAGGCTGACCGATAGTAGCGAAGGAAAGGAGGAGAGTTTCGACGATGAAATAACACGTCAGTGCACCCCTGTCCCTAATGCATCCTTCATTTCGCGTCAGCTGGTGTGGTATTTTTCGATTTCTCGTTATACGCTATAACGCTTTGTTTTTCCACGATATACGAATGCGCGCGCGTTGTCCATACCGCGCGGAGCCCTTATTTTTATGAGGCCGCTTTTTTTTTTCTTCTTTCTCTCTTTTTCTCCCCCTCAGATGAAATAAAATGGCTGTTTATATTGGATATGTGTTGTTGCGATTGAACGTTTCTTGGGATATGGGCAGCTGCCTATCATTCGGGATGGCATTGTTCGTGGTGAATGCAATTGTTATCAATAACGATTTAATATATATAAAAGTGATAAAATTGAATCTATGTCTCTCTCTGTCTCTCTATCTATCTATCTCCCATTCAGTATTTCTCATTCTCGACTCGCTTCGCTGATGTTTATATATTTTCATCCGAGCGAATCCTGATGGAAATATTTAAACAAGTGAAAATCAGCTCGCTGCGAAGTCATACGCTCGGATTGAAACATATTCTTTTTTATAGCTACCTTTTTATTATTAAAGCACTGCGCGTAAAATAAAGTAAAATGCTATATCGGGCATTCATAATATCAGCAATTAAAAATAAATAAGAATGAAATTGTAATGAGAAAGAGAGAGAGAGAGAGAGAGAGAGAGAGAGAGAGACAGAGAGGGAGATTAACATTGTATTTGTCGGCTCAGGTTAAACTCGGATTCGCCTTTTTTACAAAGCAGCCTTTTGTTTAGTATATCGCTCGTCTATTCATCCCAATACGTGTAAAGAATCGCTCGACGTTTATTCTTTCCCTTCTCGCCCATGGTCCATAAATCGAGCTTAATCATCGACGGGAATTTTCGGGAAAATTAATTTCCCCCGTTGCACATTACGGAAGGTGAACGATCATGATGGGGCTTTTTGGCTTCTGCTCCCACTGTCCGTTCACTTTGTTTTTCTCCCTGTTCCTCTTTCATTTTTTATCAGGAGATGCGCGCATTTCGAGCGAGGAAATCCCAATTTCGTGCGTCTTTTACTATCCGGGAGGTGACGTCAATTGTCATTCAAAACAGGTGGAGCACCCGTAATAAATTGCGTATGAATTAATTTATGTGTCTTTTTTTCTTCTTTATGGATTAATGCTTTATTGCGAAATAAAATGATGTTGATTGATTGGCTGCCTTCTGTTACGTTGGCTTCCAATGAGATTACTTCGTCCTTATTAATCTTGTTGATTAATGCAGTCGATGTATAAATGGGATCGTAATTTTATTACAGAACTGAATATCTATTATATTTTATAGCGCTTTGGGAAGTTATAAAAAATTTTTCGTTCGTGTATGCTCGTTTTAATAAAGGCGTTGGATTAATTAAAGTTCTTTATTAACAAATAATAATGTGCCTTCGAATAAATACCGTTAAATATTAATTGAATTCATTATACGTTTTCTTTAAATATTATTATAGCGAAATTCTGGTAGTATATTAACTTCTGAGATTAAAAATACATTTTTAAAACCCTTGTTTTATGCAATGTGCATTTTTCCTCAACATGAATAACATATTTTTTATTATTTACTTAAAAAATCCAATTGAAACATTTAAAAAAATCAAATTAGCAAAAAGTATAAAAAATTAATTAAGTATAGTAGAACGTGTGCTTTGAAGAAAAACTATGCTTGCACAAATAGCTTACTTTCGTGCCGGTACAGCTATGCGTAAAAATAATGAGCTTGACAATGCTTAAAAACAAGTTCTATTATAGCATACGTTTTTCGACCTGTACAAACGCCACGTGTTCATTTGCTTCTCATTAATAAAGACACATTATACGAGACTTTCTTCACATTCTACGCGTCACCGAAAGACAAAAACGGCAAAAGAAACAAAAAACGGCCATAAAATTCGTAATGGACCGAGTCGAATAAATCTCGATGACACGACGCCACGCGGCCTCGTCATCGTCTAAACACGAGCACACACTCGCATCCATCTTGGAAAAAGGCTTTCTCTGCTCGCGTGAAAATGGAAATGCTCGCGCGTATACACACACACACGCACACACACACACACACACATTTATATATATATATATATATATATGTATAGGTAGGGGTGGCGCGAGGGGTTTGGGCGCGATATCGCGTCATCGTCGTCGTGAAACTTTGTCGTAACATTTTTAAGCCGAGCGCGCGCGAGACTCGCGGGGTATCGATTGAGAAAACCTAATGGCTACATTTACGAGCTTTCTACAGGGACACATAAGACTCTCATCTCATTTCGTTGTCGCTCTTGAGAGCACGGTGGAGGAGAGAAAACCTATACATATACGCTCGCATATACGCGTTGACGCTGCTGCCATCTTTTCTCTTATATACGGGGTGGCCGGAAACCAACGTCTCGGTTACCGGGGCTGAGATGGAAAGAATTGTTGTGATATACGCGAACGAGTGAAGCTGTGGAATGCTCAATAGCAAACTTTGCTTTTTCCTCACTAGGAATAAGTTGAGTTACTTTTGCTGCGAACCAGTGTGTCGGTCATTTTCATAAAGGACATGTTTTAGGTAATTAAGGCTTTAAACACAGTGCATAGAGAGCATAGTTCATTGTAAGAAAATTCCTGTTGGAAATGTACTTATATTTGCAGCGGTGACGCACAATTTATGACTCAAAATTCAAAATTAACATACTTGAAAGATGGAAAAAGGGAGAGGAAGAATGGCAAATGTATTATGTATTATGCAAAGAAATTGATTTTCAACTCGATACCAATTTAAAAAAGATATCAATCAATGCCGGATTCCTTAAATTTTACCCTACAGTAACGCATACCAAAAGATATTAATTTTTAATATCGAATCAAAGTACAATTCCCAAAAAAGACATGTAAAAGTCATTAATCAAAATAAATCTGTTTGTTGAATTCGGAGGCTCTCTCTCCAGACAGCAAAAGTCCGAAACGCATTAGCATTCAATCGCGGTCCCACGCAAACGTTACGCAGTACAAAGTAAACACAGAATTTTCCTTAAAACACTCGCTCGGCACCCCATGAAACCTTCGCTCCGATACCGTCATAATCTCTATTCATTATCAAAGCCTCCGAATCCATCAATAAACGTCCAGGAAAAAAAGCTATGCCTATAAATTTAAATAGCTTCTCTCTCGCGCGTGCGCCACGGAAATTGAACTGGTATGGCGAACTGCAGGCGAGCGACGCTTAATTTATCTCCCACCCTTCCCTCTTCCCTCTAGCGCCGCCAGCTAAAAAGGCACTCAACAAAAAATGGCGCATCAATAATGAAGCGCACACCGGGCGCGTAAACGATTACCTCGGTCATCTCTAAATTAGTAAACGCCCACGGTGTAAATATTTACCGGATAGAGAGAGAGAGAAAAAGATAGAGACAGCAAAAAAATACGAGGCATTTATCAGGGAAGAGGGGGAGTGGGTTGGGGTACATAGTCCGGGGGTAAATATTGAGAAATCGACGGTGTCCGCGTTCGATTTGTCGCGGCGTTTTGTTGTCGATCTCCTTACTTATTCACGAGGCGCATTAAAATAAAACAGCCCTGCAGTCGTTTTTTTAGCCTCTCGCTCTGTCGTGCGCGACACTGCGGATGGTGGAGAACGTCTCGGACTCTCTCTCTCTCTCTCTCTCTCTCTCTCTCTCTCTCTCTCTCTCCCAGTCATTTCCTATGCATTGGTCGACGCGCTTTGCTTTCCTCGTCTCGCACTTTTATTGCGTATGGGAATTCGCGTGCTGCCTTTACATTGAAAATGACTCGATCGAAGTTTTCTTTGTCGAGTCACAACTGTGGGATTGTTCCGAAAAGTGAAGGGACTGACGTTCGTATATATGCACTTGACACAGCACAAATTTTATTTCAAAATGCCGATACAAAAATTGTAAGGCGTAATTGTTAGGTTATAATAGAAAATCTAAAAAATTTTCGGATAAATTATTAAGAACATCACGGCAAAAGCAAACGTTCTCACGGATTCAGTTTTCCAGTAAATTAAAACCGCGATCTTTTTTACAGTACCTACAGCGTCTCTTTTATTTGTCTATTTCGCGGCACATGTTACGCGCGTATGTGTCGCTGTTCGCTTTGCACATTCGAGCGAGAAGAGAGAAAGAGAGAGAGAAGCGATTCGAGTGTCGGGTAAATTTAAAAGGAAATCAATGCTTATTTGTTTTCGCGGTTCGGTGGCTTATCCCCCCGTGAAATGGATCTCGCTTTCTCTCTCTTCCTCCTCCATATATACACACGTCCCACTATAAAACTACACACACTCTCTCTCTCTCTGCTTTTCTCTCCTTCTCACTCTTTGTTTCTCGTCTCCACGGCGTATAGATGTGTTTTCCTCCTCCTACATACGTTCCGCGCGCACCTTTTTCGGCTTTCCCCCATGCGCATGGCCCCGTCACTTCGAATGAGATCGCGATATATAAGAGAGAGACTCGAACATACATACACACAGAGACGCTTTCCTCGTATGCGGAGCCGATGCGATCTATAATACGATTCGGGGGTCTTCCCCTCATACGCGAGAGGATCTGCGAATGTAGTGTGTGCGAGGAAAGTGTCCTTTGTCGTGGAGGATGAGTATTTTTCTTTTCGATTTTAAATTAGGATTATACACCCTATACGAAATCTGCGGGAAGAGTGAAAAATCACTCGTGCGGTCCGGTAAATAGTGAACTATATATACTTGGGATTGAGCGAAGATATCGTTTGACTTGGGTTCGGGTTATATAGTGATCGATCGATTCGAGTGAATTATCACATGGAGCTAGATTATAGTGGTGCATTATACTTAAATTAAGCCAAAGATTTATTTCACTATTTACTTTAGGCAGAGTGTTCACAATTTTTTAGAATTAAGAGTGAATATTTTCTTTATTTTGCGATACTCAAAGCTCGAGATTATACAAAATCGTGGTATCAAACATGTTCAAAATCAAAATTATATTTTCCGAAAAAGAAATTGTTAGACTAGCACAGTCTTATCAGTATATTAATAACTCTTTAAACTCTTTTAGGGATAAAAGTGCCATTTCAATGGATTTATCCTCGACAAAAGAGTTATGAACCACGTAGTAATACGCGCGATGAGTCAGTGCATTGTTATTGATGGTATATCATTCCGTTCACGATCGAATCAATTTTAAAATATCGTATAACTCGGACCGAATAATAACGAATAACAGTTCAATTAAATCGCTTCATCAGCGTTTGATTTCACTCGATGAGCCGCCGTCTGGCATTTCATACGTGCCTCACTATTATAAGCGCGGGGCAAACTGTCAGCGGTAAAATTTAATTTTAAACGCGAACAAATGAAAAAAAAAGCTCGCGCCTGCAGCGGCTAACACGTAAAATCTTTAATAACAACGAGGCATCGACATGCACGCGCGCGCAGAGAAATAAAAAAAAAAGTGTCCGACCTCGTGACGAGTCTCGCGCGCGCGATAAATTGAAAAACAACCCGCTGCTGACTTCAGCTCGCTTTAATACGCAAGTCTCGTGCTGTTGCGTATGGGAAAGTGGGATAAAGTTAACAGAGTTGCACAATTGGTACAAAAGCCTTTTTTTCTTCCAAAATTTTTTGAAACTTTTTTACACCGATACACGACACATTTAATTTTAAACAGTTATTGCGGCACATGCACTTTTTTATAAATAATAAATTGCTCGAATATATTAATCCAATATACAAATCACGTCGAAGCGAAACAGCAAAGTGCGTGCATCACGACATTTCCTCGAGGAATTTTTTCCAGCATGCAAGAGCGAATGAGCGAGAGAGCGCGAGTGAGTAAAATAAAAAGACAAAAAAGAGTTTAAAACAAAGATGGCGTGATATTAAATGAAAAGAGGGAAATTTGAGAAACGGAGAAAAAGACTGAGTGGAATAGATAAGGGATAGAGGAGAGGGAAAGGGTACGAACGAACGAGAGAGAGAGAGAGAGAGGGAGAGATGGAAGGAATGGGCGCTGCACGAAAGCGAAACTCACTAGAGTGTGCAGTGACGGGGTTAACCGGACGATGATTTATAACTTGCTTCAATAATAGCCAATCTCGAAAAATAATTCCGAGACCGAGGAACGGGACACACTGGCCCCGCTTGTCAGCTGATACTTGCGCCGAGTAATTTCATTCAATTCTTGATGGATCGATCCCCGATCTTAATAAACTTTTTCGATTCTCGCAAGCATTTGCACTTGAACGATTGCCTTTGTCAATTTGTATATGCCGGAATCGACCTATAATACGGTGCAGTTTTATTACGTTGCTCGTCATTAAATGAGATTCCAATTTATATATGCAATATGTTGTTGTCGTATATTCTTTGCGCATAAAGAAAACACGAGGCTATTGTTTTATCGATTGGTTGATTATATTATATCCATATCGGTAAGATAAAAATAATGTAATTATTAAATTGGAACATTTCGAATTAACGTGGATAAAATCGTTTCCTCAATATGTGCAATAATCACAAATAATGTAATATTTCTTGAAATAATAACATAAATTATTAAATGAACCGACTGTCGAAGCTACCGCGGGTATTGGTAATTAAAATTTGTATCAACGCCCGGTAGAAAGAATTTAATGTTCTCTCGATATATGGCCATATTAATTAAATGTTAACAAAATCATAAAATTAATTTGAAATCAAACAATTAATATAAATTTGTAATTTAACATTGTAATAATAAATTCCGAACGATTGCAATAACATTAATGTATAATGCATACAATATTTATAACGGCAGAAAAGTGTTTGCATAAAAGCATTTACGACCAATAATAATTAGCAATTTCACTAAATACCAGCCATCCAATCCAAATTTATTGTTAATCATCCTTGAAACAATGACCCATTCTTATCTCGCATCGCACAGCAAGTCTTCCTTTCCCTTCGCATCCTCATCTCTCCTCGACCTCATCCCTTAGCATTTGACAGACGCCATTTCTTTCCCTCCTCACGACTCGTGCCCCTCTCCAACCCGCCGGTCGCCATATATATATATACACACATAATACGACAGCGGTAAGGAAGGGCTCGGTGCTCGGGAAATTGAATATAAGGAGGTGGAAGGCCGGCAAGACGAGGAACAATTTGGCAAGGAGGATCTCGCGTGACAAGCCAATATTGATACTTTCGTAATATTCGTTACGCTGATTCCTTCTGTACCTACATATAAACGTCGACAGAAAATTTTCACTCGAGGTTTAGAAGCTCATTATTGGCTTGAGGTCGTAGCTATTAGTCGTCGCGGGGAAGAGGCCAGGAGAGGAGTTTTAAAACTTTGACGGGGGGCGGAAGGGGCCGGAGAGGGGGGGGGGACACCAGTGTGTCGTTAAAGTAAGGCAGAGGCGGAATGTCTTTTCCTCTCCGAAGTTGAAAGGAAATAATTGAATTTTTTATTAGTTTTTAAGAAAGCCAAGTCCTTGCTTTCGTGATGTGCCCGAGTGTAGCCGCGTATATATAAATGCCACGACGTCTATACGTGCATTCTTATTTAAAAAAAAAAAGCATAATTGCTGTAGGATATTTTTGGGCTTTGCACATAATGATCGGGAAAATTGCGCAATTCTTTTTCTTTTTCTTTTTTTTAAATCGAAGCGACAGTGATTAATTTGGAGAAATAATATATTAACAGTTATGCTGGTGATTAAGTCTTCGCTGGTAAACCATAATACTAAATTAGATATTCAAAATGTTACGTTAGTATAATAACTACTTTATTACAGCTCACGAATAGAATCTAATTCACTCACTAGATCGCTCATCGCATTTAAGCATTTAGCAAACATATAAACATCGTATCGACGAACCTTCAAAACAAAAAGCGCCGGAATATAAGAAAACCAGCGGGATCCGCATCTCGCCCGTATTCTCTGATTTTTACCACTAATAGAAAAAAGGCGTCGAGGCGAGAAAGAGAGAGAGAGAGAGAGAGCAAGAGAGAAGGTGGCAAGTGTAAGCGGCCACCCATAGCAAGTATAAGTCCCCGCAATTTACAGCTATTGGCTGGGAGAGCCGAGGACACATCGCCCGCACAGGCCGTGCACCTTATTTCGCGCGGCAACAGCAGCAGCAGCAGCAGCGGCGGCTCGGGCGTCACATGTGTGTAAATATCGCGGCGGCGATGTAGCCCGGAGACTCCGAGGCCTTTTCGATCTGTATATACACATTCTGCCGACGCATGTGTATGTGTATATAGCCGAGACTCGAGTTCCCCCTCTGAGAGAAAAGGACGCAAGGAGAGAGTATGGAATAGCAGGGCCGTGCTGTTACAACGAAAATATGACGGGACTTCCGTCGAGTGCTTATTGGACGTAATGGGGATGAAAGGTCTTGATGGGCACTTGCCAGTCGCTTATTGTCAGCGAAGTAAATATATACACACACACACATATATATATATATATATATGTATAAATGCACGCGCTGAGCGAGGTTATTCTTTTAGTTGGGTAATGCGTGCGAGAGAGTGCGCCGGGATTACACTCGGCTAGCTGTTTGTATTTACATTCAATTTTCGTGGGAAACACTTTGTGCGACGCGTCGGCACGTATAAGTGCAATGAAAATAATGCGTGCGGTTGAACGGGGACGATGGATTCGATTGAAATGTTTCGGTTGATGAAGTACCGCGTATAGACCCATTTGTATGAAACGTAAGGTTTGTCGGTATCGAGATATTTTAAAGAATAGTAAAACTGTGAGGGGTAACGATGACGATGGAGAAGCAAATTAGTTGAATTAGGCAGTGATAGAAAGAGAAAAAAAAGTATAGCGAAAAAGAAGTTGTTGCCGCGCGTCCTTGTCACGGCCCTGCATGCCTCGTCCCTCGTCCGCATACATATATGTATCACGCATATATACTCGAATACACGTGCGCGCACTCTGTATCTATGTATATATAATATGGAGCCGCAGTACACGAGAGCAGCAACAGCGGCAGCAGCGGCAGCAGCAGCGACGGTACCAGGCGGTAGGATCACCCGGCTGACAGGTTCCTAATGGAACCCGTAAATACCGGCGTCCGAAGTGGGTTATGTTTTCCAAATGAGATCCCGAAAATTGAGTTGGAGAGTTGAGAGATCGTCCCGAGATATACTCCTCCTCCTCCCAACCCAACCCAACCCTCCGCGCTGCTCGGAAAGGATAGCCACGGCGGATGAGAAGGAGGAGGAGCGAGGGGGAACGAAAAGGAGCGAGGAGGAAGGAGAGAGAAGGTAAAGGCTGCTGTGTGTATCTCGGGAGGTATCGGCTGCTACCGAATATAAGCGCGATAACGATATACTTCCAATTACCTCTCGCGCTCGCGCGGTAAGAGATAAAAAAAATAAAGCAGAAGGGAGGCGATTTGATAAGCGGGACTTTCCCTGCAGTGTGTCGTTTCTCCCTGTTCTTCTCTCTCTCTCTCTCTCTCTCTCTCTCTCTCTTTCGAATTTCCAGTGAGTGCAGTATATACGGGAAGGCGCGCCGCCGCCGCCGCTTTCTTAATTGAACGCGGTGATTCATCAGCGGAAGTACTTTCTGGTAATTAAGTAATTAAAGTTGTATTAAATGAGAATTTATTGTATTGGTCGGTTTATTTTGTGGCTCGTTTCCTTCTTATACTCCTCTGTGTGTTTCTTCTTCTTCTGCTTCTGCTTCTTCTTCTTCTTCTTCTTCTTCTTCTTCTTCTGTATGTGCAGTTTTTTTTTGTTCGCTAGAGCGAAGGGAGAAAAAGGGAGAAGGCGACGGCTGAAATTTAATTCCGTCGGAAATAAAGGAATGTACATTGTGATGCAGTGTAATAAAGGCGGAGTAAAGCGCAATTTCGCATGCAGAAATTGTAGAGGCTAATTAGAAGGAAAAAAGAGAGGAGAGAGAGAGAGAGAGAGAGAGAGTTGGCGTATATTCGGGGTATAATTTTATTGCCCCTCAGTGCTGTATTCGCTTGTTTATTCGCACTTATTCGAATCGCGCAATTATACTGTTATCTGCAATTTTAAGATTATTCATTATGGAGCTGTGCCTCCGCGTATGCATGTGTGTGCGAGTGAGTGTTTAAAGAGCTGTAATGGGCTGAATTCATAATAAAATGCATTTTTGTGGCTCTCGTGAGTAAATATGCGGCTGATGGGGAGAGAGCGTTTTTTCGAATGTCCGACGTATACCTATGCTAATTTATACGATTTTTTTCAAAGAAATTGTGGATTTGCGTTTATACTTTTTCGCAGGTCTAATGAGAATGAAAAAGAAAGACTTGGCGTGTATGAATAATGGTCTTTAAAAAAGAATACTATAGGCGTCCTCGGCTAATTAATAATTTACACAAAACATTATACAGCGAAAGAATTTTCCATAGTCTTCCACACGACTCTCACTAATAATTCAGCTCGATCGATCCCACGCGACCTATCCGGTAGCACCAAAACCTATATCTCAAATCTCGCGTTCGCCATCGTCCACGAAAAAGAGACCAAGAATGCAAATGGCCGTCGTCTTCGAATTCTCCCATTTTTGAGCGCGAGTGCTCTCCCTCCCCTCCCTTTTTTTACAAGAAAAATCCACAGCAGCAGCGGCAGCGAGCCATGAATTCGTTTATCAAGCAATAAAGCTCGCTTTAATGGAAGTAGCCGCCCGCGGCCCTTAATTAACATCGGCCAGGGCAGCAGTAGCAGCAGCACCGCCAGCACCGCCAGCTCGCACGCTCCGAAGGAGAGGCTATATTTTCGTTCTTATATTCAAATGGGCGCGCGCTTGCACTCGAGAGCCGAGGCAGCGCGAGCGAGAGTTGCAATTAGCGCCGGCATGGCACACGTGTGCGTGTGTGTGCGAATTACGATGTCACTTTGCAGACGGACGCGCGCGCGCGCCGCATATATACAGCAAACTTTCGTTATAATGCGGTTTCCTCCCGCGTGCGACGGATGCGCGCACCGACCGACCGTTTCGTTTTATTCGCCTTATACGAGCTGTTCGGGCCCCGTGCGGACACACTTTGTTCACCTCTCTCTCTCTCTCTCTCGCTCTCATCCCTCCTTTCTTTCTCGACGCTAATTAAGAGGTTTGATTGGGTTCGCGGCCCAACGACTCGTAATATTCACGTGTGCGCGCGCTCAGCAGTACTTCATTTTATTAAGTGCGCGCCAAGAGCTTTTCGAGCGTTTTAAGTGCAAAGGAATGTTTCACATATATAAAGTTTGGAAAGTGTGCGCGAGCGGGTATTACGAGCGTAGGATGATAAAGCAAATGCAACCGGGAGCGCTTGTGTATAGTGCATATACACTCTTGATATTTCTTTTGGCACTTGGGATTTTTTATTCTCTGGCCGAATTGCCGTTTTGGATAATTGAAATTTATCGCGAGTTATTTTTATAACGGTAAATTTAATCAAGCGGAATTTTGCTTGAGCTTTAAAATATCTTCGAATATATATAAGAGATCGTTAATTGACCGCTATATTTTAGCTCAATCGCGGCTACAGATAATTTTTAATTGCGACGAATAAATAATAAATTATAGGCGTTTGTTAATACAGTGCGCGACAATCCGCAATCGTTTGCTTTCAACCCTCGACAAACAAAACTTTTTCACATACCGTTAATTATGTATCTAACAGTGTTAATTAAAGTCAAACGTAGTTTCCAAACTATATATCCCAACGTATTGATTCCAATCTCATCGATCTCCAACACGAGTTTCAAAGTTTTCGAAGTAAGAATTCCAACGCAGCGAATAAAAGGGAAGTAAGAAAGTGTTTCATTAGTCGACTCCGACTGTAGGTACATGCAAGGCAGACATATACACGCATATATATATGTATACGTAGTACCTGACGATCCGCGTGTATGTGTGTGTAAGAGAGAGAGAGAGCTCGAATCGCGCTAATGCCGAGATAATTGGCCGGTGTTTCCCGTCAGATTTATGAGGCAATAATTGCAAAAGCGATGTTTTCAGGTGCCTGCTTTACGGGTCCGTGAGTGTGGCGCACGCCTGCTGCATCGCCACCAACGCCGACGATATAAAGCTCAGCAGTGAGAGAGAGAGAGAGAGAGAGGGAGAGGATGCCAATCGCTCGCACAGTGCATTTGGATATTTGATTAATGCCGCAATGTAATAACGTAGCCGGGGATTAGTATTCAGCGTTATAACGATCAATTTTTTGTGCTTCTTTTTTATTTTGAAGGATTTCGACGTCGATGGGGATTTTGCTGCCGTACCGACGTACATTTTTTTTTTTTTGAAAATCGATGTTGCTAACGGTTTAAATAAGATTTCGCGATTACTGTTAGGTGCATGCGATTCAAAAAAATGTTTTAATTGAAAAGTTAGTTATTTAGAATTTTTAGATTGTAAGAAATATAAAATTTAATAATGTTTCAGAAATCTTTGTTCTTAATAAATACTGATTTTTATATAGCTTGAATTAAATTCATATTAACAATAACTGGATTTCTATATATATTTTGAAATTTTATCAAACCAGTATTATAATCCTGAATACGTTGAAATAAATAAATGCTGTTAAGATAAACTTTGTAATATCTTAACTATATTTATATTTGCAAGCAATCTCACTACACTCATTATTACACTTAATATGTACCGATTTTATTAAACATTCGTACATTTTGTAAATTTAAACGATAATAACAAAATCATAATTCACTTTTCATCTTCTCTTTACTTTAATTACAGCGCCATAAGCATTTATTTAAAGATATCGGGTCTTCAAATAAACGGACACCAAAGGCGATAATTAAGAAAACCGATCATAACTTTTAATTCAATTAGATAAATCCTGTCTTTGGCTATTTAATTACTCCAACACTTTTTACAGCTATAATGTCTTTTTCACATGTCTGTTTTTTCCTTCGCGGCGCGATATCTTAATTTATTGTTTTTGAAAATATTGCAGTTACAAGATTTGAAATAGTTATCTACGGAAATCCGCGATAAAAGTAAGTTAGTTACGTAGATATTCTATTGGGAAGTAGCCACTGATATAACGTCTGGAAGATATAAGCCTTTGAGACAAGTTTTAATTAAAAGATACTACTTGCCACTGGCGTTACGTATACCGAAACAAACATTTTCCGCCAGATATATTTATTGCACAATTTTATCGTGCTTAAATATTTATGGCATGCGAGCTGGGGCCCCCATCGATTGTACATTTTTTGTCTCATTTCTTAATTAAAGGAAACAATCAAATCTTCGCACAAATTACATTCCCGAGAAGTGCCGAGTCTATTTCAAGCAAAATCCAATTGTAATTTTAAACACAAGGTAAATGCCGGACAATAACAGCCTCCTCTGATTGGCTTTCCGTTCCTTATGCTCTTCGATATAATGACATTTTGCAGGATTAGTCACGCGAGCGATAAATTGTCACCTTCTCAGCCTCTGCGAATGGCGTTTCTTGCATCTTTTTACTCTTTATTTGTTTCTCGAGCTGTGCGGCTTAAAATTGAGAATTGCGCAAGAGGCGAAAGTGAAATTAATCCCCGAATGAAAAAGGCATCCGACGATTTTATTACTAATGAAATCTCCGGTTAGCGAGTCATCGCCTGGTAGTACGACGGACAAAAAGCATCGATCGATTCTATATATCGCTTATAGGAAAAACAGATGGGGATAATGAAGAGAAGCCGTACAGGGCGGGCAATTTGCATGCGGATTTACGATGTATTTATTGCCTATTGATTTTTCAGGCCGAGCGTGAAATTAAAGGCGAAAGACGCGCGCGCGCGCGCGCGTTAAGTCATTAGCGCGACACAATTATATCTTTCTGGATGGGAGGATATTGCGCAAACTTTTTAAAAAGGAACTCTTCTTACTCGTTTTCTCCTCGCTCTCGGCTTGCTCTTTTTGCTCTCAGTAGCCCCTGTGCCACCCGTTGCGGCAAGAATTTCTCATTTAAAATGTCTCCCTTACCTGTAACAAAGAAAAATATCGCGTTAAACACTGCGTGCGCAAAGTGTCACTGCCATTACTATATAATAAGCTTCTTATTACACTAAATTAAAGAATTATCTTCTAACTTAAAATAACGATATCACAGATATATTTTTCTGTCGACCTACGGTAAAGGCTAAAATTAAGCTTAATTATTCACGAAGGAACTGAAACAAAAATAAATAACCGTTCCTTAATCGCGCGCAGGAGTCCAATTAAAAAAAAAAAATATCTTCCTCGGGGGGGATAGGCGACAATATAAAGTCGACTATTTACCATCTCGCCGGTGTGCGCGAGCAAAACAATTATATCGCCACGAGGCGAGTTTTACTGCACGCTGCGAAACGTTGGGGGGTCCGAGCTACTTATCCGATTATAAACGTCGAATCGTATCGCAATTGCAGCAGCAGCGACGCCCGACGCGCGCGCATGTGTGTGTGTGTGAGAGAGAGAGAGAGGCGACTCCTACTATACCACGAAGATAATTCACCCCGGCTGTTTAATGACGATAGTAATGCTTTTAATCTTTTCGTCAGAAGGTAAATTCGCGCAGTTATCGCAATTAATACCCGCGTGGACAATGAAGTCGATTAGCGAGCGAGAGGCGGACGTAAAAGGAAACCGGCGATGGGTGAATTGAGAGCGAAATAATGTTGGCTCGCGACTGAGAGGGAAATTAGATTAGTGAGCTTTTTACTCTGTGTGCTTTTCTTTTTTCACTCTGTGCGTGCGTGTGTATGCTGAAAAGCATTTTTAGGGGATAATTAAATACTATTGTTTTATTAATTACAAATTTGTATGAAATACTTTCGAAATGCGAGTCGATAAGCAATGATAATTATTTCATTGTTAAGCAAAAAATCTTACCCAAAATATTGCTTCTGCAAAAAGAAAGGATCTGAAATTTCACTAACAGCAGTGCGAAAGGCTAGAGTTTGGGCAACAGCAGCGGAGATACATCTAAAGGGAAAGGAAGCGAAGATCACGCGATAATCGCATTTTAAATCGTTATCGGATATATCCACGGATATATAATGGGCGCGCGGCAACGCTGAAATAAAGCGATTCCACCGTCGGACATTATCAATTGGTGCGATGAATGGTCCCGATACTTTTCGGTGTAAACTCTCTGTCTCTCTCTCTCTTTCTCTCTCTTTTCCTCGCGTGCGGCAGTTCCTATATCCGAAGTACGTACTATTTAACGATTTCACGAATTAATTGGTTTTATATTCTGCTTTTCCACCGCGATTCACGAATGTATATACCAATCAAATTGCGATATCAATAAGTTGAATTGCCAAGTCTCAAAAACAAATGGAATAATTGAATTTTTGCGAAATGCCAACCTGCTGTATAATCTGGGGGGACCACATCGAGGTCATTGTTTTCGTTCCATTCAGTTATAAAGAAAATTTAATTTAGTTTCAAATCAGCTTTCCAGCTCTTTTTTCTGTTATCGGTACAACGGATATTTATGTTTACACTTTTTTCGCTCTTCGTATTTTTCGATTAAACTGATTTCGGTACAGCAGAGGTTGATCGATTACGTTTTTTTATTTTTCTGCATTACAAGGTATATAATTTTTTTAACAAAAAGTACTCAACAAATTATACCAAAACAATTGACATTAATTAAATTACTCCTTTCTCAATTATTTAAATAAAATAATGCAAAGAAGAATAACACGAAGGTTCAACTTGAGCCTAAGTACTATAATGTTAATTCTTTTTAAATTTTTAAGTTGTTAATAATATTGTAGAGTATAACAAAAAATAATTTTCAAACTAAAACATTATGTATAAAATCGATTTTATTATGCATTCGCCTAAAAAACATAATTAGGTAGGAACTCGTTGGTTCAAAGTTATTGTATAAGCGTTATGAAACTTGCACTCCTCCAAAGCTAGAAAACTACAGTCTAAAATTCAAATTAACACTGAATCTAACGGGAATCTTTAGGTGTCGACAATTCAAGCCAGCTACGAATAATTTCCGGGCGATTTTTCAAGATGGCCGGCAGCTCACTACTATACACCTAATTATATCTCCGTTCGGGAGTTTACTCGCGGAAAATTAATCCGAACAGCTAAAAGTGAGGTGCGCAGTTCCTAAAATAATAATTACGTCGGACGTATTATAGCGAGGAGGACATAAAAGGAAAGGAGAAGAGACGGTATAGAAAGAGCTCGGACGGCGGATTAAAGCCCGGAGAATGGACGCCCTCTAGTCGGTGGGCGATCGCGCGCTAGCATTGTCCTTAGAAGCGCGCGCGGGGCCGGGCCTTTAATTACCATAAATCTTATCGGGACTCGCGCCGATTAATAGGAAAAATAGAGAGGTAGTTTAGGTGACTTGGTCGGGCTAAATTTCCGTAATGGGACGCGCAACCGCCCCGCCGCTATGGCCTGGAGAGTGAGGGGAAAATTAATTATCCCCGCGATCCTCGAATATGAGGAAATCTCTCATTACGCCTTCGCGGAATTCTCTAATTAAGTTTTCTTTGCCTCCTCGTAATGCTATACACTTACTTCTTGGTATACACATATATTGGTGCACAATTATTATATCTTTCATGGCGAGGACACGCTTTGATCCAAAATCAATATAGTACAATAAAATGAGATTTAACGACCACACATACACGCACAATAAAAAAAAAACAGCCGACTAGCATTCGTATAATACTGATAAGAAAAATGGGCAATTAAAGCGCGCAACATAAAATCAACAGTGGACTCGTATACATGCACACACAGACACAGACGCATAGCTCGGGAGAGATGTGCGCAAAAAACTAAAAGGAGGGTAATGAAGAAGGAAATTGAAGGCGCGCTCGCGACTCGCTATCTTTAATTCACAGTTTCATTATACGCCTGACTAACGTGACTCACGTTTCTCTTTCGAGGCAACTATAAAGCGAGAGAGAGAGAGAGAGAGACAGAGAGATATAGAGGAAGGAAGACCGTACAGAGAGTGAAAAGAGAGAGAGAGAGAGAGTCCTAACCCGCGCGCGCGGGGCCGCCAAGTCATTATCGAAACAGCGTTTCAATATTTGCGAAATCCCTCCTCGGCGAGAGAGGCAGTATATATAGCGGAAACAGCAGCTTTTATTTACACGCGACGAAATTTAATGAACGCTCTCCCTCTCTCTCTTCTCCTTGCGCGCCAAACACCCGTATAATTATATTCGTATTATACCGCATGGTAAATTAGAATTTGGAATGCATACTACGCGCTTACGCATATCGATTGATGAGAAAAATAGCAGCTTTCAACAGACTATATGATATGTACACACACGCACACATATGTGCTGTTTTAAGTATGGAAGGAAGGCTTGGCCGCAGCGGCATTTAAATCCAAGAATAAGAGCTAGACGAAATTAATGAAAGTCACGTACACGCAGACACAGGCACACATAGACAGACACACACGCCCCCTCGAAAACAGCGCGGTATATTACGTACGCACGTAATATTGTTAAGACCGCGCGTGCGGGAGATTTTTCGCCGACAGCAGCAGCAGCAGCAGCAGCAGCAGCAGCAGTAGCAACAGCAACAGCGGCGGCAACTAAAACCTCCCCCGCAGCATCAGCATGAACACAAGCTCTGGCCCTCCGATAATTAGAATGGCTAGACGCGCGTGTGCACTCGCCGCTTTAATTGAGTCGCCTCGTCGTGACTGTATATATGTATATATATGTATAAACCGTGCATGTGTCCTACGTGAAATTGGCCGTCGCCGCTTTCGGCTGCAGTATATACCAGAGACACGTCACGCGTATGTGACCCGCGCGCGTATATACGTCGTTATTTTGCGTATTCCACGCGCTCATGTCTGTGTGCGCGTGTGTGTGTGGGTGCGATGAGTCGAGCGTTAATCGGAAGCACATGTCGCGAGGGAGGTAGAGTGAGTGAGTGAGTGAGAGAGAGAGAGAGAATCGGATAATCAAGAAGCGGGACGCACGGAGACAGGCTACAAAGATGGAACAATGGAATGTAATCATCCTCCGTGCAAAGCCTATACTTGCGCGGGCTTCGAATATCTCTTGCCGCGCAGCTGACGATGTTCCTTTCGCTTCGTGCGCCACAAGCTCGGCCACGACGAGGCTATCATTTTCGCCGATGTGACCTTGGCTGTATATACTTTGATTGCGCGAATTTTTGCATGCGATTTTTTTGAAGAATAAAACGATTATATAGCGCATGCTTATTTTGCATTCCGTTTTTTTTTCTTTTCAAATGGTATCACTTTTTGGAATTTTTTTTACATATAGTTGGAACAGGATCGAGACAGAACTCTATGTAGGAGAAAGAGAAATGCGGTATTCGAAGAAGATATGGGGATGTGGCTGCGCAAAGAGAAAGAGAGACGACTGCGCCCAGTTATGATTACCTACTCGCACATATATACAAACATATATATATATATACACACGTAAGAGCAGGTGCGGCGCTACGGGCAGACGTCCGAGCGATGTTCGTCGAATAATTAACGCCACGGCGAGTCTGTCGACAAATATTTTTTTTAATTAACCGGTGGACCTCTCCCGCCACTACTGCCTGCCGCATAAGCTGCCTCGGTGCACCGTATACTCTACCGTATCTATACGTATATATAGCGCCGGTCCAAGCGATGACTTTTATTTTCTTAAACGTCCACGCTGGACTCACACACACACGTAAGCGGCGCGACGATAGCCTGTCCATTTTACAAAGGAATATGAATTTTCTCATTTCGCGCGCGAGCGTGAAATTTGCATTTAATTGAATATAAAGAGAGGGGGGGACTATACGAGTGAATTTTGATTGCGAATACGCGCTCGCGTACGGCGGCTTTATGTGTATTTCGCGACGCTGCGCGCGAGCTCTTCTGCTTCTTATTTGCTGGTTCCGTACTATATATGGCATTGCGAATGCGTTTGGCAGGCGCGCGCCCGTCTGTACTTAATTTACGGGCTCGCTATAGTCGACAATTGCGAAGCTTGAAAATGAATTTGTATCGCCAGCTTTTGGAGTCTTATTTTCGGATCTAGGATTCGGCAATATCGTCGGCACTATAATTGGTTAGCCGCGAGAAAGACCTCTTGCTCGCTTCTATAGCAGTTTGCAATTTGTGAAATATATATATATATATATATGTGGGTTAAAACCGGAATAAATGCGCCGGTATAATCATCGAGAAATCAGGTTAATGGGCCGTATAGCTCAAGACTCTCGATCCATTTTTTAAAGCTCGTCGAAAATTTATTTTTGCCCTGCACACACAGGCGCGTACACGTATATATAGGTATGACCGGTTACGCGGGAGCCGCGCGCGAACGCGAGTAATTGAAGTGGGGGGAACCCCCAGTAAATTAAGATTTAATATGACAATAATTATTATTGGTCAGCAGCCTCGTGTGTGTGCGTGTTGCTCTTGCCAAATTTCAATTAAAGGCAGCGCAGCGCGCCCATGAAAGTACGAATCTAATCTCGACTGACTGGCTAACAAACAGCCCCGAGATTAAAGCAGAAATTGGAACAGGAAATCACTTTGGCCGCTGCTCGCGCGACCGACCAGACTATGAATTTGCGATTTATTTTATTAACCTTGTTCTACTGTGCTCGCGCGAGCAGCTCCGATTTTATTTTTTCATTCGATATCGTTGGGCGCAAATTAAGTGCAGTTACCTAGACTTCTTGGATAATTGCAGCGTGCTTTAGTGCATATAGAATAATCGTTGGGTTTGGAAATTATTTTATCGATATAAATAAGGCGAATCGCGTCGGGGAGTTGGCGAGACTCATTAAACTCACGTGTGTAGATAGCCTGGATATTTTGCAAGTTATTTAGTGCAAAAAATTGTAATTGCTAATGCAAATAATTTCATTCGTTATATAGAATATCTATAGTATTCTTATATAAAATTCACGGGAGATATGAGCACTGAGAAAGCAACTATTTTCGATACAGAGTTAATTAACCATTTCATCAAGGTTTAGCCAAACTAAACCCATCTAGTCCCATATCGTTGAAGCGCCGTAAATCACAAATAAACAGCTATACGATTAAATATAAAAAAGAAGAGAGCATAGCTCGTAAAAGCTCGATAATTGCAAAAAGGAAAGAAAACAAAGTATATTCGCTAAAAAAAAGAACACCAAGGCGCGAAAAAGGCTGGCTTTTCCTTTCCATTGAAGGCGAGACGCTCGCGCGCGAGGATATCGCATATAATTAAAGCATTAGCGGAATGCAATAACCGGGAATTCGCTTGGGCGCGCGCGCGCGAGTCAAGCCACACCTCGCGAAATTGCTCGCCCCGGCTCGTAATATACGGAAAGACGAAAAGAAGAGGAGAGAGAGAGAGAGAATATAACGCGCCGCGCGAGCACAATTAGAAAACACGAATAAGGTGACGAGGCAATATCCGCCTTATTTTCACGGCGACTACTCTCCACACACACACACACTCACGCGCGCGCACACACACACACACAACGAGCGAACCGAGAGCGGAACTGAATATAAGAAAAAGAGTACAAAAGAAAAGGGCCGGCGAGGGGGGGTGGAGGGGGGATGGAGCGCGCGGGGCGTCGGTAATTGCAAAATTAGCAAAAACAATTTATCGTTTAATCTCGCCTTTCGCCGCGGGCGTGCGCGAACTGCTGCTGCTGCTGCGCTCCTTCTCACTTCTTTCTCTCTCTCTCTCTCTCTCTCTCTCTGTTCTCTCTCTTCTCTCTCCCTCCTCATCTTGGAGACGATGCTTATATACACGAAGCGGCGGCGAGAGTCGCCCACGCGCGCCCGCGAAAGCCTCCACCCCGGATAAAATGCGCCGGGTAATAAAAATCTTATAATTACTTTTTACTTCCGTTCGGGAAAATTTTAATTAAACCTAAGAATTTTCCTTTAACGAGAAATGACCCCGACTCTGTGGTCGAGTTAACGCGCCGGCGTTGTGGAAAAAAACGCGCGTCTCGACTCTGCAAGAGAGTGAGAGAGAGAGAGAGAGAGAGAGAGAGAGAGAGGGAGAGAGTGGAAAGCTGTGCGCGATACATTTATAGAGGGATTTGCTGGTGGGGAGATGGGATCGATGCATCGATTTGTCGTGCGATTAATCGAAACTGTCGACGCGATATTGATGGATCGATCCGACTGTACATATATAGTGTGTTAATTGCTATTCTGCCAGTTCGAAAATTTGTTCGATATCTAGCGCTGGAATTCAGGGCGAATATATAGAATTTTTATTTTCTATATATTTAGCTAGTTCGGAAAGGTTGATTGGATTGGGAAACTAAAGCTCAAGTTTTGGCAATGAATCTCTTGCTTAATTGCCTGCGCTATTTTGTTTTTTCTGGGAAAAGCAAATTGCCTTAGCAATTATTTGAAAAGTTTAGAATTTCGTTTCGGCTAAACTGCACGTGCTAACAGCTGGCATTTGAATACAACTTTTGGTTCCTTTTACCTTGCTTTGTCGAGCTTCTCTACATACACGTTGTTTTAATTATTCTAAAACTGACTTTGCGATAGCTATGATGACTTACCAACAATCGGAAGAATATTGCGAGTATTGATTGTATTATTAGCATGTGTTGATTAAAAAAAAAAAGTGCAAGAGTCAAGTCTTATGATTTGTCATTGAGACTATTCGATTTTCCTAACCTTGGACACAACAAAAAGTCGAGTATAATAAATGTTGAAATGAGTAATTAAAATGTTAATTTTCAAACATCATTGTGCCTTTCATAACCTTTTTGTTTTATTCTTTTAATAATCATAGACGATCGTTTATAGCTTGTAGCAAAACATTGCAAGTCTTTTTTTCGTAATTATTACAGTCTACACCGAGCAAAAAATTCTTAGCTTCAACGAAGGCTTTTTTTGCTAGTTCTAATAGTGCTGATAAAATTATTAATTTGAGTCATTAAGAAATACATTTTTGATCTCAATATAATATAGTTTTATGTATCTATTATTGAATTACATAATTTCATCTATTCAGTTTTATTTAAAATCAATCCACGATAAAACCTATTTGCGCTGCATTATTCAATTAGCAAAGAAAGAAAAAACCGTAACCCGAAGTTGGCGAATGCTGTCTACTGGAACGAAAACTGACCTTAAACAAAGCGCCGCACAGGCGATTCACTCGCCGGCTATACGCTTCGATTTCCCGCATTCATTGTTACTCCGCAGACAAGCCTGGGCATACATATATATGCGGGTCGGCGAAAGAAAATTAAGCCGTGATTGGAGCGCCGCGCCGCAAAGGACCGCGAGGCGCATCACAAAGCCCCAAGACGTCGTAAACAAAGTTCGAGAAAAAAAAAGAGACGACGAAGAAGAACGAAGCCAGACACACTGACCAATAAAAGAAAGGAACAGCCTCATCAAGGCGCAAAACTAAAAAAGGAAGAAAGAGTTAGTCCGGCTCTCGGGGGAGCGAATAGTCGGGCATACGGTAGTCGGGTGCGCTATACACACAGAACGAACCGCGACCAATTGATCGCGCTGCAAAAGAAGAAACACACACACACACATACAGAGCGAGAGAGAGAGAGAGAGAGACACGGAGAGGCTGGTAATTTACTTCAATTTCGTAACGAGCGAGCAAACGAACGCGTACACACTGCGCATACACACACACACACGGGGGACTCGCGCGCGATTTACGATGTGCTCGGGCAAAAAGCCGCGTACATATCGTCACGGCAATAAGCCGCTAATTTACGCCGGCGATTTATCAATTTGCACAACTGCGGCGACGAGAGAGGTGAGCAAGCGGATCGGACGCTCGCGCAATCAGCGGAGCCTTGATTATTGTCGACGGCGGCGGCCAGCGTCTCTCTCTCTCTCTCTCTCTCTCTCACTCGCTCTCACTGCGCAGATGCGCGTTTGAAAAACCGCAGATTTCGCGCTCTCCGTGTCTCTCTTTCTGTGCAGCGAGTGCGAGTGCACACGGCCACCAGATTCCAATCTTTTGCGCTTGTCGCTGATTTCTCTTTATGACGCTTGGATGTAAGTATGTGTCTGACTATGTGTATGTGAGTGTGTGGAAGGGATAACAGTCATCCGAAGTGTTTTGTATACGGATTCGCCGGTTGCTGGATTATTTCGTGCCGCTGGCAGCTACCGACGCTGCTATGCTGCTGCTGGCCGTTGATTAGCGATTTATGACCTTCTCGTCATTCATTTGTGCTCGTGTTTCAAGTTTATGCGAATGAATTATTGTCGCGGCGAAGGGCTCGAGCCTCTCTGCGCGATGCCCGGAATTTTATATACCATTCGTTCGTTTTTGTATCTAATAATATTGATTTGGAATAATTTGATTTGATAAAATCTTGAATATGAAATAATTATTATAGAACCACTATTTTGGATATTAGGATCTTTTAATATTAATTGGAAACTGTGTTATATTGTATATCTTACTGCACCACAGAAAAAAAGTAAATTCGAAAATATAATTAAATTACTGCACAGCAACATTTAAAGATTCGATCGAGTTTAGCTCAAAAGTAATCCCGAAAATTAACTACGCACACATATCATTCGGTCGAGCGCGAATCCCCCTAAACACGAATTCCGAATTTCCCAACGCTCCAGACCAAATATACAACGTGCATCTGCTTCAGACAGCATCTCACTCTCATCATCGCATGCGTAAAGTTAATTACTCGAGAAACTTTTCATTTCCAAGCCCCACACACGAGCTCGAAGCAGTAGCAGCAGCCAAATTAACGCGGATAATAAAGCCGGTCGATTCACCTCGCATATATATATATATGTATAGCCTCATTTAAATGCACAAACACACACACATACACACCTGCCACAGAGTAGCGCAAATAAATACATCAAGATAAGACGCAAACAATAACAAGTGCGCGCAGGCGCAATAATAACAAGTCCAGTGTACGACGAGCTAATTAGGCGCAATGAGATGCACACGCGCGCCCGTGTGGCCGTCTACTTTGCAAGCGCGCCCACGTATATGTGGCCGTAAAATTCGCGCGGCCCGAGCTCGACAGGGATTAAAAGGCGTGATTAATATCTCGGCCCATTATCACGCACATACTGCACACGTACACTGGGCCGCTCAAAGGGAGTAAAAGGGATCCAATTAGAAATAGAATCATTAAAAAAAAAACGAGAGACTGAGAGAATCGCAGTGTGTGTGTGTGTGTGTGCGTCTTTTGATGTATCGCGTCGTTTCATTTTTCAGCGCTATAATTGCGAGGCGAGAGACAAAAATGTGTACCCGAGAGCTTTCTTTCATTCTTTTTTACGTTTTGTTGGCTTGCGCGGTTTTCAAAAAGGATTTAGCTTTCTTTCTTTTTTTTTTGTAAGCTAGCGGTATTTGATTATTGCGGATCAAAGGGATAATACGCGCCTGTGTGTGTGTGTGTAAAATGATGGGGCTTTTGAATGGGTAATGGCAATTTCGCGGGGGTATATAATGAGCGAATTGCCATTTTTCAGCTGCCGATTGATCGGCGCAGTTTTGTCGAGACTCCCACACGACATTCGTTTATGCGATGCTTATCGCGTATAATGAATCGCAGCGCTCGATGTAATAAGCGTATATTGATACCATTCGTGATTTTACGGATACATCGGCAAATAAGTTGATAAGTTTTGGCATTTTTGTTGTTGGGTGAAAATTGTTTAGAAACGAAGGTTTTCGTTCGCGGAGGCAATCCAGCTGATGGATATACTTCGTGGCCGGTTAATTATCAAACGTAGATCTGCAGTTTCGTAGTTAATGAACCGCACGCTACTCGTGTGTGTATTCTATAAATCATTTTCTGCTACGTTCCGTACGCTTTTATTCATGCAATGCAATATTTCAAAATTATCGATTTCAATATCTGTTCTTGCACCGCAGAGTTAAGTCGTACAGAATATTCATCTTTTTATACGATCTGTATATACATATATTCAGAATTTGAACATGTGCTATGGTCAGAAATATTCCAGCCCTACCGATTTTTGTATTTAACGAAATATGTGCGTCTATGTCTGCATCTCGTAATGATGTAAACATTATGTGATTACAATTTTATAAAATCTCTGTGAATTGACCATACAATTTGATAAAACTTAAAGTACGTAAAGTTTGCATTATTACCGAGGTGCTGAGAGAGTTTTTTCCAAAAATTTATCTCTATCTTTATAATATACTTTGTAAAGTGCAAAAATCGGGAGGCTAAGAATATTTCTAATGAATTTAAGTTTAATGATTCTTTATTAGTATTATACATGTATGGATGTATGTAACCGGCAAAACAATATTGAAATTTTTTCTTCTTTTTCATACTTTTCCAATATTGGATTTACTTGAAACTCTCAGGAAAGGCATTTTTTGCAAAATAATCAGACCCATTTTTCGGAGTTTTATTGAATAGGATTTTTTGTTGTATGTAGATATAAAAGCTAGAGTTTGGAAAGCGAGAATTTCGTACACAAAATTATGTTCGTTATTTCCCTGCTAGATGGATGAGAGCTGTTCTCGTCCACTAGTACATTTATCAGATTCATCTATATGTAGAGCTACCTCTTTCGATGGCCAGCAGGTCGAAACGCATACTTTCTTCGTCTTTACCCATTCCATTCAACACAGTGTAGTAGTATACGTAGAATATTACAGTGAAAAATTTTATGCAAGATAAAATGGAAATGGAGTGCTGTTTTTATTGCTGCTCCTGCTGCTGATAATTATCCTGATTATTCGACGAGATCTTTATGTGCTGCAATTGGGGGTACTTCATCAGTAGCTCGGACATTATTTAAGAAATCGTGTCCTCATCGGGACTAGGACCCCCGGCGATATCAGCCTGCGCTTGGCTTTGGCCTAGTATAAAATCTGCTGCTTTGGGCTGATCGTCGAATATATCGCGGAATAAGCTGCGCAATAACGGAGATTCATCTAACGGAAAGTCCATAGAGTCGGGGAGGATACTGGATAATACATCTATTAAGATATCAGAATCTTCTCATCGGGACTAGGCTCGTCGTTTCGGCGTGTCGAGCAGGTCCCTCGTTTTCTCGCCTGAGGGACCTGCTATCAAGTTTGGGAGTCTGCTCCCCGTTACCAATTCATTGGCACTTAGCTTTTTTTTTTTATTATTATTTTAACGTCGCTCTTATTAATCAGCGACGAAGGTCTACGGTGTGTTTTTAAACAAAGCACATGTAATATATTTTTACAGAGGTGCTTGTGTCAATCGGCCGAGACTTGGGCTCGAACCCGGGACCGCCGGACTACGAGCCCATCGCTCTACCGACCGAGCCACCGTAGGCCTCTGGCACATAGCTTCTTTTAACTTCATGTTTGGTTCCAATATATACATTTATTATATACTTATTATACATAAAGTGAGTAATTGACTATAATATAATAAGCAAAATTTTTTATACGAATATTAATTCATTAGATATTCAAGAATCATTGATTATAACAGAACATAAAATTTTACGGCTAAAAATATATTTTTTATTGATAATTTTTTGAAAATAAATCTATTTAATCAATCCATATTTTCAATTATATGCATGAATATAAAACCTTTGATTATAACAATAACCTAAAATTTTTAAACAATTTTTACCAAATATTGGTAAAATATTGGTAAAATAAAATTTTTAAACAATATTTCACCAAATATTGAAAAATTATAATTTAATAAAAAAGAAATATAAATATTTCAAAAAAATCTTAAATGACAGAAAAATTGAAATATCTTCAAAACTTATTAATCATATTTAAAATTTTGAAAAGATTTTATCAGTTTTACACCTGTTATCGAATCCCATAGAAAACCGATTTTTTTCATAATATTGTTAATATCTCAAAAGATATAAAATATTAATGTCTGAAAATTAAACAGATTCATATTAATAATAATCTATAAACTTTATTAAAATTTCATAATGATTAATGAAAAAATTCTAAAATTATAACCATAGTTTCAAAAAATGACATTTTTCGAAATAACAAAAGAACGACGCCAGCAATTTAAAAAAACAATATGTCAAATTGTAGGTAATTAAATACTCTTTTAAACTTATATTGTAAGTTTATTAAACATTAATCTTTCTTTAACAAAAAATTTAAAAAACTAAAAATCAAAAAGTAATTTTCTGAATTAAAAAAATGAGAATCAATGAATCTTAAAATTTATTTTTCAGCCGTGGTGCGACAGGAAAACCGAGTAAAACAAATATTTATATTTTGAAATTGGTACATGCGTTCTCGATATACAGAGTTATACATACACACACACATACACAGACACGAAAAAAATTTTCTCAAAACTATTCAATTTTTGTTCCAAAACTCTTAAAAAATGTTGTTAAGCATTTTTGGAAAAATCTGTGTGGAAGCAAAAATAATTACACAGGCCGACAAAATTTTAAAAAGGAAAAAAACCCAGAAACGTGACTAGGTGTTTCCGAAGGTTTTTGATGCGCTGAATCCGAATCTGGGGGTTACGTCACATTTCAAATAAATTTTTTTTTCTACGAACTGGTAACGCCATCGTAAAGCTAAACTCTTACTCTTCAAAACGCTTTTTTAAAACCTAGAAAATCTTTTTTTTCATGATATCGTTGTTTGAAGTTTAGTATTTTGGCGCTAAAATAGAAGAAGCAATGAATTTCACCTTGAAATGGAATTTTGAAGGTCAAGGATGTCTCCTGGACATTTTTCATTATTTTTTTCGTATTCAGCGCATCCAATTACGTAGGAAAGCACTCCTATATACAAATATCGATTTAAAAAAAGTCCAATTTCAACGTAAAAATCCCCGTCCTGAAAAGGTTAAGAAAGAATTCCTGCTGTTTCAACTTACTAGGGGCAACGCCAGAATAGTAAACTTCAAAGAACGATATCTTAATAAAAAAAAAAAAAAAGATTTTACTGGTTTTAAAAAAGCGTTTTCCTTTTTGCCTTTCAATTTTAGAGTGAATTATTAGCACTTTTTATTCAAATATTATGAGTGATCTAAAACTTGAGCCTTAAAATTTAACGTTTATTGTAGTAGCAAAATATGTCCAGTATTAAATTAATTGATATAATAAATCACTGTAAAATTCAAAGGAAATTTTATCATTTCTACTTCCGATTTGTACTATAGAATATTCACTACATAGTAAAAGAAAGGCGTACTATATAGTAAAAGGCGACATATTGAAAAAATTCCGAATAATAGATATAGAGATTTTCAATGAAACTTGGACTCTGACAAAATGAGTTTAGTTATTTCTACGTTAGTAGGCTATTAATTATTAATACATTGTTATTATATACATTATTATTATAATGCATTAATATTATAAACATTAAACTATTGTTGAAACAATAATATCGATACGAATCCACGACAAATAGATTGAATCAAAAGTATAAGTCTCGCAAATTGAAAAATGATAAAATCGCGTGGCGGCCGCGCGAGGAAGCATAAGCACGGCGTCCTTTGCCACACCGATGGCTTTTCGATAATTTGTAAAATTCGATTTCACGGTCACCCGCTATGCGTGACTTTCTCTCTCGAGGGTTGGGATAGGTACCAGCGCATGAGAGTATGAGAGAGAGAGAGAGCCAAAAAGTTCGAGACGCAATAGCGTCGGCGTCCGAGCGTCTCTCCTTAGGCCGGCCCCAACGAAATTATATTTGATTCTAATCTAGCAAATGGGACGGCAGTACTGTCTATTTATTTACACTTCGCTTCTTCCTTCGCCCTTCTTAATATATATATATATATATATATCTTTTTTCCTGCCTTCCTTTTTTGCGCTGCTTTCGCCGGCAAAATCAATTTTTATTAGCGAGTGGAAGCCGGGGAATCGCGAATCCCATTATCGAGACTACTTCGTCCTTTTCGTATTTCTTCGAGGATAAATTTAATGAAGTATATGGACGAGAGAGAGAGATAGAGAGGAGATGATATTTATGAGCAGATTCCGATCGACTGCAATTGTGATCGCAAATAATTGATCGTATCGGTGTGAATATGAGATGTAATATAGTCTGCGAGACGAAATTGTGGGAATGTAGTTAAGATTGTGCAGTGGATCAAGAAAGACAGTTTTTTAACGAGCTCGATATACTTTGCGATTGGTTATCTAAAAATTAAAATTTATTGGGAAAGGATTTGTTGATTTTGAGAAAGTTTATGCTGCTGATAGAAAAAAAGTGAAAATTTTTTCCGAGTGAGCGCTGATTTGCAAAAAATAAATTTTAATTGGAAAACTTTTTTCTGGCGACGTAAAATCTATGATTATGATTAAATGCTTGCATGTGGTATGAAAAGATAGTTTTTAACGTGTGCAATATTCGTTAGTGTTTATAGTATAAAATTACTAGGTCGCATGTTTTCTTTTTTTTAATATATATGTAAAAGCGGTAATTGTAAAAATTTATGTACGTAGAAAGATTTTGTATTTCTTGATATCTTATAGTGCGGTGTTTCATCATTAACAACTTCAATCTGCAATGCGTTACTTTAATTTTCATTTTAATCGAAAAGAAACGGCTCACTGCATGTTTTTTGTACTGTCAACCAAAATAGGAAATATAAAAATCATTCAATGTACTGATTGTAATGCCTATATTTCTACATATATGGTTGTAATTATAAAAAAATGATTTTATATATATATTTTACGATGATGCATAAATTTCACGTGTTATGAATTGTCATCATACAATTTCTTTTAACACATCCACGGCTTTACTTCTTTAAAAATCATCTAGAGCTGAACATTTGTTTGCAACTAAAAAGCAAAATGGTCAATTTCTGTTATTGGAAGGCTCAAGTTAAACGAATGAAACATTTACACGCAGCGAGAAAAAAGAATTTCGTCCTCCTAAAAGTCAATCCCGCAAAGCCCAAGATAGAAAGATAGACGAATATCCAATCGTCAAAAAGGCCGGAGAAACGAGAGCGAGAAAGAGAGGAACCGGAAAGGAAAAAAAAAGGAGACTGGAATTTAACGTTCTCAGGATGAAACTTTAATATCACTCACACGCTGACCTGTCCCCCTCGCATTGGACGGGGCGAGATAGAAAAAAATACAGGTCAGCGAATGTGCGCGCGTGCCTCGACTCCCTCGCGCCACTCGGATATTCCGTCACGGTCCAGCCAGTTTATATATTTCAGGGAAAAAAGGAACAAGACATTAGAGTATTGGTCGGAGAGTGGATAGGCTGCGGTACTTAAGCGATTGATGAATTCCTAAGTATAGAGTGCGTCTATGGGAGAAACCAGATTTATTTGCGCTTTTGAAATTCAGTCATTTTGCCAAATGCGTCATAAATTTATGAATTATGGAGACATGTCGTAAATCGCGCATACAAACAAATACATCAGACCTTGTACTCCCTCGAAACTTGGTAAAAAAACCTTTAATGGTTCGATGCCTGAAGTGCGAGATTGAGAGAGCGAAAGAGAAATGGTAGTCGAGGAACGAGTCGCCGCATCGGATTGGCTTTTTAATCTGCGAGCACTCACCGAAAAATAGCCACTCCAGCTCTCGCGTCTATAAATGCCCCGACCACTTGTTTTCCGCTCCCTCTATATATACCATCCGACTTCGCTTCCCTTTCCCTTCCTATAGAACCGAAGAAGTATCGGACGCGTGCAGGATTCGATCGTTTTCGCGCTCGGCCGCTCGTTATTTCGTTAGCGATTGCTAATTTAATGGAAATTCCCAATTTCAGCTCGGACCACCAATCAAAAGTGTAATTTCTTTTAGCTTTTAGCCCTTCTTCTTCTTCCTTCTTTTTTTTTTCTTTCGCTCTGTCTGTCCCGCGAGGTAAAAGCTCGTGTGAAGTTTTTTAATTTGTCGGAGAGGGTCATTAATTATTGCCGCGGCCTTTGATCGCTATATCTTTTTACCTCGCGCGCTACGGTTTTATGAAGCTGTGCTGTTGTGATTTGTCGATGAAGCTGTTTTTTAATTTAGCATTTGTTGCTACTTAATTTTGACTTAAATTAAGAAGCATTCAGAATCTCTTTTTGCTACACGGAGAGAAATTCACATGTAAAAATTACAATAATACTTTGTAATCTAATCATAGATTGTCAAAATTGGAAAAATTACAATAATTTCTAGTAAAAATTATTAAAAATAATAGTAAAATTTTATAGACACCTTGTAAAATTGACCATAAACTATTGTAATTTTTCCACTTTTGACAATCTGTGATTGGATTACTAAATACTATTGTAATTTTTACTTGAGAATTTCTCTCCGTGTACAAACTACTTAATACGTGTTGAAAAAAAATAAATATTTGGTAATATTTTAGTTTTTATTATGATTATCATACTTCAATACTATTAATATGTACAGTTTTTGAATAACTATGAAAAGAATTTGAAATTAGTTTTTACTGATACTTACATCATAATTATTTTACATCATACATTTCATAATAAATAACAACATTAACATCGTTGGACACGCCCTAAAAAAGCTTAAACCGAATAAAAATAAATAACGTCGGTCCTAAATCGCATTCTTATTTCTCCTATTAACTATATATATATACAAAAAAACATTGAGGGATCGAGAGAAAGAGAGCAGCCAAAGAATCCCCGTTAACATAGCAGCCGAGAAGTAGAAGCGACACCACTGACCCGCAATACTTTTTGTCGCTATAATACATCAGTCAATAAATTCGCGGATCAAATTGCCCAGGCGATTCGAGTCTTGCGGAGGCGGCGGCAGCGGCAGCGACTGGCATCTTGATACTTTTTCCATTTACCGAAATTGATATTACTTTCGCAAAGGCGTTGCTGCTGCTGCTGCAGCGTCGGCGGCCATCGCGAGGTCGAAGCCTCTTTCGCGCGGAGATTCATTCGAGCCTATAAATTTCTTGATGCGCGGAGCCCTGGCAATTCGTTGCTTTACTTATGCGCATTAATTTATTGACCGCTCGCTCGGTGAAATGTGATTTTTTTTCTCGTCTACCCCCTGTCAAAAAAAAAGCAGGGTCATATATATGTATAGGTTTTTATCTATTTTATTTATCGAGTGACTCTAGACGTGTATTTTAGTAGGTCAGAGATGTAATGTGCTTGTATTTTTTGCCGAAATTTTGCTCTTTCTTATACTGTTTCTATTAAATTCTGCTGTCACGGTGACAGTGAAGAATTTCTGGCGTTTCGTTCTGTGTTTACATTTCTGCAGGCAAGATATTAGAATTTGTTAGACTGTAGGATTTTCGTAATCGCCATGGACTCTATTTTAGATTTAAAACAAAAATTAGTAATGTAATTTATGTAAATTCGTAAACATATAAAGTCCCAGCTGGATTACATTTAACTTGATTTTTATTAAGTTTGATTATTTGATGCATTTAAAAATTAATAACAATATTACGACATCAGTATCTTACATCTTGTCTGTATGTAGTATGCATTCAAGATTATTTCACAAAAGGTTTCATGAATTTAACTGAATAATCAAATAAAGATGATTTTCTAAGAACTGCACGTTAATTTTTTAATTGATCTACTCAGTGACTTCTATTTTACTTACAAGATCATTGCATTGTTTAGTTAGTCAAAATTCGTGAAATCTTTTGTAAAATAATCCTGAATACTTATTGGAGATGTCGAAACTTTGTTATTAACTTTTAAATGCATTTATAACCAAAATTAATAAAAATAGACTTTCAACGGTAGACGCGCTACAATCACCCTGAAGAGAGCACTCTTATGCAATGAATCTGTATTTAATTTAAATAAAATTCGTTAACTGTGAACAAATATCTTAAATATGAATAAATTTTTCTTCATTTTTCTTTCAATGTAAAATATTAATAATCCATTTGTAATTTTAATTGAATACAATGCATTAACGTATTCACAATACATTTTTCTCTAACAATCATAATAATCAGCGAAATCCATCATTTCCCTGAAGTTTAAGTTATCTGCTAGGATTTCAATTAAAAATACTTAATTAATATTTTTTTTACCTGAAATAAAAATTAATTAAGTTACATTAATAATTTTTCGACGAAATAAAAAATTATATTGTTTTATTAATAAAATTTAATGCAATGTTTTAAAAAAAATTATTATTCATACTGAAATTGAAAAGTTATGATTTTAATAAATACTCATAAGTTGATGCTGTTTAGATGCATATATATATATATATCACATGTACAGTGATGATTTTTGTTTTCTATTACATAATTAAACTTAATATTAGCGTGCTATCACCTGATTAATCACAGAACTGACAAAATATTTTCAATAATTCGCATGCATAAAAATAAATTTATAATAGAGTTCATTCCTATTTGACTCGCAAAATTTTAGCACATTTCAAAAAACGTTAATACATTCAAATCTACACCCTTTTTCTCCATTCCTCAATAACTCAATTCAACTATCTGTCAATTCCACGCATATTACTCATAAAAAATCATCGCGATCGCTTTTCGAAATCCCTTTTCTGTCCTCGCCAAACATAACACGCAGATTTCAACAGAAAAATTAAATTTCTCGCACTTGATTAATACTAAAACAACCTGCGGCTGCAAAAAGCACCAACTAATCGAGAAATAAATCTCATTCCCCGGCAGACCAACAAAAAAAAAACTCAGCGAAATCACACAGCGCGCGATCTAAGCAGAAATTACGAAAAAGTAAAAAAATTCATCGTGACCGTGCGCTCTACTATGTCATTCCGAACTGTCCACGCAGTCAACCATATATATATACTCGGATAAAGAAGAAAAAGGAAAAGTTAAAAAAGCAAACTAATTGCGTATAAATAGCCAAAGTCAAACGTGCAGCCGCCAGAGATATAGACACGGTACGTAGAAGGCAAAGTCAGCAGGCGTCACGTCTCTTAATTGCACTTGCCCATGCGAACTCACGCACGCACGCGCATATGCAGCCCGTCGTCTACTCGTAAATTAACACATCGATATCGCATTGATAATCATCGCATCCTCTCTATCTCTTTCCCCTTCTCCCCCTATATAACCTGCGTCTGTATATGTGCGACACGTGGATATACATAGCGCGTCTTTCGGTTTCATTACGGCGTCACGCTCCGCGCTCGCGCGGCCATTCGCTCCTTGTCGACACTTTTACGCTCTTGATAAATGGAAGGCCGCGTAATATACGCGACGAGGAAGAGAAGGAGAGAGATAGAAATTGGCGAAAGGCTACAACTGCTGCTACTGCACCCGCTAATGAAATCAGTCGTCTTTTTTATGCAGATCTACGGAGAGTTTGGAATCGATTTGGAGTAGACGGAGGACGGAGTTTTTTCGTTACAGGAGGAATGTACGGATGAAAATTGGAATATTATGATGCATAAAAATGGTGATATTGCAATATATGACTACTTGATTAAACTCGCTTGCCTTGCATATATTGTTTTGCATATTTATTCATGAAATTTTACATTTTTTATGAAAAATTTTGAAAGAATTACTAAGTATTTTAAACATATTTTATATTTGTATCTCTATCCTAATATTTTGAATATGACCTTGATGCATTTTTTAATAATACCATTGCGTTATTAAGACTTGGATGTTACAAAATTGATGGTTGACATTCATTCTAAAAAGTACGATAGATCATGTAGTTTCAGAATTTTCAAATATAAAGCTTAAATAGAATCGAAACCTTTGTGAAAATAATCGATTAATATATTTGATAATATTTGGTACATAATTTTATGACTTTTATTACCCTGAATCAGGTCACATTATACTTTCGTATCTCAGTAAAATAACCTCGGCGAAGAAATTCTCAAAGTACCTATGCTGGAAAATCTTCTGATATTACATTTTCTTACATAAAATTCTCAATGGCTGGCTGACTTTATATCGTCTGATTCATAACATAGTTATAAGTATTTTTTTAAATAACTACAACATTATTGCATTACTATAATAAGTTACTAATTAATAAGTTATTTCATAATAAATAATTAATAGATTGTTGCTTCAAAGAACTTAAGATTGTAACTTTTATTAAAATAAATCAAACGATGAAAGCTGTACATATTATTTAAAAACTTCTTAGAGTTTTCTTTCATCAATTAAAGCATCATTAAAAGAGCCTGAAGCGATTTAAAATAATAAACCCTTGTAAAAGTTGAAAGGGAATAAAAGGTAAATGGAGAAAAAGTTGAAAATAGAATGAAAAACGAAGAAGGGAAAAATGGTATAATTGCTGAGCTGCGTAAAGAGAGCGCACTTGCGTAATGCTGAAAGACATGAAGGCAAAATGCGAGAGGGAGACAGATATATATGTAAGTATGTGGGATGCGAGTTTGTGCTTAAAAGTCATTACGAATCCATTAAGCGATAGGCTAAATATGGAAAGATGAGTAATTACTTCGGGTTAATTATCCGGCACATTTTGATGAGTGAATCAACGAAAATTTTATTCAACCAAGTGAGTACCTTCAAGTGTATGATTTGAAAGGCCTTTGGCAACGGATCGGAATAATAATCATTTCAATTTTCCGTTCCATCCACCGTATTAGTTTTGTTCAATATTTAAAAGGCTGAATCGCAATTTTTAGATGTACTTAGCTAATGTGACCTGACCATAATATATTCCTTTCGCTCACGCGAATTACTCTCAATGGGGGAATACGGTAAAAATTATCAAAATCGACGTATTACAAAAAAGTACATTACGTTTATTAATTAATGCAAATTATAATTAGAAACATAAGATTAAAATTGCTTCTGCATATTGTATTTGCATATTTGAGTTAATGCTGATTAAAAGCTCACATGCTTTTTTTTAGCATTGAACTAATTTTATATTATTAAATAAACAAGGGAAATGTTTAAAAATTAAAATCATGAACTTTTTTAATTTATCGTATATATATAACTATAAACTTAATAAAAAAATATCGTACCGTCTATATTTATTCCTTTCTGTTGTCAATAATTTTAATAATGAATTTCATAAATAAGTAATGATTGATTAGCAAAATTAATCCCTGTCATACTGTGTCCCTGACACCGAAGATCCATTCAAAACGTATCGGTCGAAACTCACACCTCCAATATCGCGCATTCGTAATAAAACAGGACGAAAATGAAAAAAAAAGCGTTTACCAATCTCGCGAGAATCGTCCACCCGAACCCCACGGATGCACCCCCAAATTCAAAAGGGCATGAAAACCTCGAACCCCAATATCTCGCGAATATACACGAAGGGCGGCAAGAGCAATTTTCGACCGCCGTCCCCTCCACTGTCCTATCGATGACTCGAATTAAAATTTAATTACTCCGGGCATTAATCAGGGCCGCGAGGTTGCATCGAAAAAGCGACGAGCTGGACGAGAGATAAAGACGGACAGAGACGGATGTAGTGTACGAGAGAGAGAGAGAGAGAGAAAGCGACGAGGCGGCGACGCTGGGCCGCCGCCTCTAATGTGATTGGTTTACTGCTCCCAGCAGTGCACGGAGTAGAAAGAGAGAGAGAGAGAGAGTGAGAGACAGGGAGAAAGCAAGACTTATACCCGCGTGCGAGAAGAGCTCGCCGGTAAAATGGAATTAGCTTTTCGCAATTTCGCGCAGTCCATCGTTCTAAGTGGGCGAAAAGCTCGTGCCGTGCGCTCTCTTTATCTTTTCTCCGTCTTTTCTTTTCCGCGTCTTTCTCTCCCACTTCCCCGACATTCACCCACTCCATACTCTCTCTCTCTCTCTCCCTCTCTCTGTCTCAGTTATTTAGGATTTTAATATAATTGTAGTGTCGTGGAGTGCGAGCTGTTGATTTTTAATTTCATTTCGAGATCCGATATAATGAAAGATTTGTCAATTATATCGATGATTTTTATTTTCTACTGAATAAACAAGTGTTAGAAATGCAATATTGTTGAACTAAGAAAAATGAGTCTGTCAGAATTTCTGCATTTTCCGCAGGCAACATGTTATACAAACATAATTCTTACATTTGTCTACGGTTTTCTTAATAAAGGAATTTTATTAACAATTGGTATAATCACTTCCATTAAATTATTTTTCAGCTCTCAGCAATTTCATAGTATCAGCCACGGTATATATAAATCTTAACCCTATATGTTTTCCCAGTAGCTTTTCTTACTTTTCTCGAAAGCTTCCGCGTGCACCCGGACATGCGCTCAAACCATGGAGTGAAATTTTTCGCTCTGTACTTTTTCTTAGCCGCACTCCCACGTGGTTCTCTCTCTCTCTTTCCCTTCTCCTCCTCTGCACCTTCAATCCTGGAAAATGCGCTCGCTTGACCGGACTGAACGGGCGGTAACTCGAGGCCTGTGGCAATTGATTATGCATGCCACCAAATGAATGATATATATGCGCGCGCGGACCGCTCGCCAATACTAAAATTACAAGGACACGAAATATAAGAAATGGATATGGAATATATCGTCGGTTCTGCATAAAAAGGCGACATCTCAGAATCCCGTCCAAAAAGGTGTTATTCCGATAAGTTTTTCTCTCGAAGCGACGTTTTTTGACTTTATTTATTGTAGAAATTCTATGCAAATGTTACATTCAAATTCTGCTAGTAATTCCAGTTCGGATGTAGCTTTATCAAAGGTAAATAAAATTAAAAAACATCGCTCTTGAGTCGAGAGAAAAATTTACTGGATATTATTACATTTTATAATGGAATTCCGAGATATCACCTTCCTTGTACACGATTCTTAGATGTCGGCTTTACAGCGATCGATGATACGAAACATTTTTACTGAAGGCTAGTGGGACAATCTATGATCTGATGTTTTAATTTGGTCTGAGTACCGAATAATTTTGACCCACGCGTACGCACCTACACCGTACTTTCAACGGAGAAAAGAAAGTCCGTGACAGGGACAAAGAGAGACGGGCAGAAGCTAGAGAGAGAGAGAGAGAGAGAGAGAGAGAGAGAGAGAGAGAGAGAGAGCGAAAGAGAAACGAGAAAGGTGTACGGATAAAGGAAGGATAGTAGAACAGATTGTTTTTCCGTAATTTGTTGGATCTCTTTTATCGGTGCGCGCACCGACGGCTCTCGGCTGGAGGTAAATCAATCGAACATTTGAAATGAAATGCTTCGTATATCCGGCGCGGCTTTTACATCTCTCCCTCGCTCTCTTTCTCTTTCTGTCTCTCTCTGTTTTCGCACTTTCGTATATTTCAACTATAGCGACAGTCGAAATTATTCGCTTCGCCTTATATCCGAGGCCCGTGTAGAGCGATCGGTATATATAAGTTTTCGACTTTCTGCGGTGTTAATGAAATTGTCTGCCAAGACGACGAGGCGATTGTGACGACCGTAGTGTATAAATGTGCTCAATGAACGTCCCCTTGTAAAGTGGAAATGGTAATTAATGTATATTTAGAATTGTAATTAAACTCACTCTCCAGCAGAAAGCGACGGTACTCTGTAACTCACCTAAAACATAGAAATGAAGAAAATACAATTGGGATTTGCAATTAAAATATAAATTAATATTAAACTGTCATATTATTTTATAAGAGTATATATTTCCATTATTTCGCACTAATCTTTGAAAAACAAATCATTAAATAGTTCAGTAATCGTTTTACACGGTATATCTTAAGGACACCAGGAAACCGCAAATTTCCCCAGCATTTAATAAACGCTCGTATGAAATAACATGCAATATTGGGGCAATATTGGTCCGATATTGCCACATGCTCTGCCCAAAGAAATCACATCGAATCCGAGCGAAACTTACGAAACAGCATTACGGTGACATTACACAAAGGTGCCACTGACCACCATCAGAAAACCCAATCAACCACAGAGCTACTATTTCGGTATAAACACTTGCTTGGCAACGTGCTTTTTACTTCTGCAGCCTGCACTGCACACGCATAAAAAAAGCTTTATCCCCGGTGCATTTCCTCCCCTCCGCGGTAATCCGCTTTCCTTCTTTGTCAACTTTCGTCTATCTCTTTCCCTCTCTTTCTCTTGGTATCTCATTCCGGAGCTTACAGAAGCACTACGGCGTTACGTACTTGGACGGGCAGAGTGAGTACACACAGAGGGAAAAGGGCGAGAGCGAGACCGACGTGGCGTTTTCATTTTGAGAAGAGGTACGTGCGAGGAATATAAAAGCTTAAGGTGTGTGTGTGTGAGAGAGAGAAAGAGAGAGAAAGAGCGGGAGATCGTATACACGAGAGTCGATCGCTCAATCAATCGGCACTCGGGTAACCAGCAACAAGACGCCTTCGCCTCAATTTGCACAAATTACTCGTGCGTATATCGCGAGTTCGATTCTTTTTTTATTATTATTATTATCGCCCCGCGTCGACACTTCCACTCTCTTTTCAGCTATTGTGAGCCGCTGTGACGTTGGAGCGTGTATATATGTATAGTAGAGCTGCGGGAGCCTGCGACTTTGTTTGGAAATTTTTCAGTCGGTCTATCGAAAATTACTTTAGTAGCGTAACATTTGTTTTCGTAGATAGGAATGAAGTGGGCAATCTAGTCGCTTTTTTTTTGCTTATGTATACGCATCCGTTGGAAAATGTAAAACAGTGCGGTACGTTTGATGAAATTCATATTCAATATTGGAAATTTAAACGATAATAAAATGGAGAGTAGAATTATAAATAAATCTGTATCAAGAAAATAAATGTGAAACAGAAGCTAGCACAAAATGGTAACATAAATAAATAATTGCGAATGCAAAAAAAATGCACTTAGTATAACGCACTTGATTGAAACACACTTTATCGTTTGATCGAATAATAATTCAATTTACTTCGTTGCATAGTGAATTGAATTCTTTATGCATAATTAAGATTTTAATTGAAATGCAAAAAATTAAAAAGCTTTAATACAATGTTTCTTGTTAATTAGTAAAGTACAAAGTGATGGACGTTATTTCGTATAATTCAGAAGATAAATTTAATTTAATTGCTAAAAAGTTTAATTTTATTAGAACAATTCAATTCTATCTAACATTGTAGACGAACCTTTCGTCTGAGAATTACTGTACTACTATTTAAAGACGCTTATGATGGCAGAAAATACATTTTCAAACGTATAATTGCTTAGATTCTCCAGTATCTCCTTTTAATGAGAACATTATTTTTCTAATCAGATTTATTAATCTCTTCCTGTTATAGTTATAACGTTTCTCAACAAAGACGATAGTAAAATCTATACAAATTCGTTCTACTGTCATATTATGAATCATATTCATAATGATAAGAATTTCCTATGATTGTATCAGTAAATTCTTACATAACTTCTGATGTATAGTGTATAATTAATTAACTTTCTTTAAATAATCTGCTTAGTAAAATAAAATAAAGATAGCTATATATATAACTAATAAAATATTCATTTTATTAATATTACTTATTTAAAAAATACTCCTAACAGTACTTTACTTCCCATTGTACTTTACAAAAAAGAATTTATTCCACTTATGACATAAAAGGGAATCAGTATAGGCCGCACGATCACTCGTTATGTAAAAAGAATCACTGCCGAATGTTAAAATGTGCCAATCAGAACTTCACTTCCGCTTCTCACAATTACAATTCTCTCGAATCAAGCGATTATTCATCTAAATCGAGCGGTATGTTACCTCATATCGCAGATTGACTAACTTTTCACTACGACATCCAGAACTTGAAGCTTCGACATGCGACTCCCAATTAGAAATCTTGGTGAAACGAAGTTCAGAAGTAATTCCATCCGTTGACACGGAAGTTTCAGGTTAAACTGGTAAAATGCATAGAAACAAGGAAAGCCCATTCGACAAAGCATTTTTTTCCTTTCGAGGACGCCGACTGCATCGATCTCTGGCTGCGTTATTATACCAGGAAAAGCTCCTCGGAGGGATTTAGGAATGTGTGTACGTATATATAAGAGGGGTGGAAGAAGCTGCGAGGTAAATAGGACTCCTGGCCGTTCTCCCGTAAAATTGTATGTGAAATTGTGCCATGCGTCTTGGGCGGATTGAATTGCCGGTAACGACACTGATTTTATTGCTTGTTTCGTATATGTACCCCCATGCATGCGTCTCTCGCGAGTCTCTCGGTTCGAGTATATACGAATATACATATGTGCGCGATTACCCAGTCTTTCTCTGTCTCTCTCTCTCTCTCTGTCTCGCGCATGCGCTTATATATGGCTCTGTGCATGGGAAAGATCGAGAGCGCGCTTATACTATACCGATCTAGCGCATTTTACGGATCAACGATTTCATTTAATTCGATACTTTCCCCCTTACTATCCGATGCGTAACCCCGTTTTCGGACCTATGAAAGATTCTTCGTTTGTTGAACTTTGAGTGAACAATTGTAATAGTGTAATACTTGTTCATTTGTTGATTTATGACTTTGAACTATGAACTATTCTATAGTTTGTCATTGTAATGTACTTATCTCTCATTATATTATCCTGGCTTTGCCTTCCTTTGTAAGAAATATTTGCCAAAATCGACTTTTAGTTCCAGGATAAATAAGATTTTTACTGTTCACCGGTAAATATACTTAAAGTTGAGATTTAGAAATAAATAAGTTAATTCGCCTCGTTAACGTATGCAACTGACGCCAAAGTGCATGTTAAATTCTCATAATGTTTAAGACTCTTAGTAATTTTGGCTTTTTAACGCGTTGAAAATATAATAACAAAGTTTCTGCATTTTTAATATGTATTCAAGAGTATTTTACAAAATGTTCATGTAATCAACTGAATAAACCAAGCAATGATCTTTGTAAGTAAAATAAAAGTCGCTGAGTAAATCAATTAAAAAATTTACGTGTAGTTCTTACAAGATCATTGTCTTTTTTATTTAGTTACATTTATGAAACCTTTTGTAAAAT
>UELU01141632.1:129252-140737 GCA_900490025.1 Megastigmus dorsalis
ATGTTAAATTCTCATAATGTTTAAGACTCTTAGTAATTTTGGCTTTTTAACGCGTTGAAAATATAATAACAAAGTTTCTGCATTTTTAATATGTATTCAAGAGTATTTTACAAAATGTTCATGTAATCAACTGAATAAACCAAGCAATGATCTTTGTAAGTAAAATAAAAGTCGCTGAGTAAATCAATTAAAAAATTTACGTGTAGTTCTTACAAGATCATTGTCTTTTTTATTTAGTTACATTTATGAAACCTTTTGTAAAATGTACTTGAATATCTATTTACTGATGCCAAAACTTTATTATTAACTTTGAAATCCGTCAAATAGCCAAAATTAATAAAAATAACCTTTAAACTGTAGGTGGCGCTCCGATCGCACTGTGGATGTTTCCAACTCTGTAAGGAACACTCTTAACTAATTAATAAAATTCTAGCCAAATTGTAGCCCAAACAAAACAAACAGCAATTCCCCGATTTAATATCGCCAAAAACCATTCCCAAAAAAACTACAGTTAAGATATCTCGTTTCAGTAAACCCACATCTCGAAAACCACTCGAAATCCCAAACCCAAAAAACAAATCAAACTGAAAAAAAAAACAGATCCTCCTGGGGCATTCGCACACATCCTCGCGCTCTCTGATTACGTTCTAATTGCACGGAGGTCCCATACCCGCTTCGAAATCAATGTAATCACTCAATCACGTAAATTACACTCGCAAACAAAACAATCGCGCCGTGCAGGAATCAGCGTAATTGTCGCGCCCGATCCCCGGGCATTCAAGCAATCCGCTCTCTCTCTCTCTCATAAGAGCGAGAGAGAGAGAGAGAAAGCAAAATTAACAAGCTCCATTAACGCGACTGGCGCTCCAGACGACGAAAACGAGAAATATAATCAGTGAAAATTTAATCGACGCCGAGAGAGGGAGAGAGAGAGAGAGTCATAATAAAAACCATTAGACAAACAATCGGCCTGTGCACCGGAGCGCTTTCATTCTACTGTATATGGGATTATTCCAGGAATACCACCTGTACGTTCCGCATGTTTAATGTGCTCGCGCTGCTGCATTTACGAGCGGATGAAAGAAGTGACTGTATTGTGTGGCAGACTTAATAAGATTTTGGTGCTTTATTGCAGGGATCTTTACTTGATTACTTGATCGAGATGTTGTTTAAATCGGACGTTAAGAAAAATTAGTTACGCTTATATCCGAACGAAATTTTCTTTTAAATTGATTTAATTTCTTTTATAAATCGATCTTTGAACCGCTATGTAAGTTCAGTTATTAATATTTACGCTTGATAGTTTTCATCCCATGCAACATTCATGTACAGCTCCATTTCCTACAACCTCGTATAGCAATGAAATATTAGAATAATTCATTTCCGCTTTTGTGTCTATACATACAGACCTCGATACAGCTTTGCACCAGAACCAATCTCCAAAGATTTAGCGAAATCCTCAACCCGCAATCGCCATCTTTATCTCCATCACTCTTTCCCGTTATTCATTCCTCTCTATACATTACATTATCATATCTATCAGTCGCGCAGGAAAACGCATATCCGGCAACCAAACATCACGCCCAGCGGCCTATAGGCAATCGGCTCGAGAGCGGCATACGGCCAAATCGCACGTGAGCTCGCGCAAATCGTCCGTCTGTATCAAAGTTCAATTAAACGATCAAACTAATTAATCAATTAAATTACTCAGGGCCGTCGGCTCGCGTGCAGTACTGCTACGAGAGAGAGAGAGAGAGAGCTCGGTTATAAATATCGATGAATCGATTACGGGGGTGCGAGTCGCGACAGAGTGAGAGAGTGAGAGAGAGAGAGAGGCAGCGTCGATTAATAGAACTCGGGGAGAGGGCAGCATGAGCACAGATCGATAAGCCGGCCATTTAAAGCGATGCCGCTGACGCCGCCGCCGCCGCCGCCGCCGCCGTCGCGACTTATGCAATTGATAACGTAATTACCCTGATTTCGTTTCGTTCCAAAAGTGTGCGCATGTGTTGCATTTATAGTTTATGCACGAGCCCCGGTATATCTGTGCTACACCTGCATGTCTTTAGCCGCAGAGTCCAAGGTATGTATATATGTATAGACGTAACGGGGCCTCGCGATAATGCGCCGAGCCGGAATTCGTGCGGGCTCGGCTTGTTTCAGTTTTATACTGATAAATTGGCCCGAATTAAGGTGGTATTGAAATTGATAAGCTGCACCGACAATTTATTGCCATCCTGCTCGGCTCATTTTAGCGGTTTCGCTGTATCCTATTATTTGGAATATAGATAGTCAACCGACTCTTATATTCAGCCGCGTAGATAGTTATGCTAATGCAGGCAATCAAGGATATATGTACTGTATATTGCCTCATCCGATAAATCGTAAAAATTGATTGCATTTCCGTAAACCGCGGAGGTCACTTAAATTTGTATCTTGCGAAATGTTTAAAGAAACAACAGATCGAACGAAGATGAGAAATTTGTACTTCTCGACATCGTAAAAAGCATGGTTATTAATTATCCGAAATGAAAGGAGTAATTAAAAAATGCAGTTCGTTTTTTTTAAAAAAAAAGGAATTACTCACTGATTGCAGCGCTACGCGTTATCAATATTCATCCGATATAACCAATATTACTTACAAATTCAAATTAACTTATAATTAAATTTATTAATTATCTGATTTTATCACCGAGCTAATTAAATCAATCGCATCATCTTTATGCACATTTGGTTTACAAAGGCCGCCCTATCCACACCGACGTAATTGACTTTATTATTTATTTATTACATGTTTATAATGAAATTTCATTAAATAACAAAGAAGGAGATGAGAAGACGGAATATGTACAGCCGACAATTTTGCCAGAGCGATAAATTACCTGTGGCGTCACTGAAAGCGCGCGATGGCTAATTTTTAATTTCCCGGATAAGCTCATAAAATCAAGGCATAAAAAAGCGTGGGAGAGAGAGAGAGAGAGAGAGAGAGAGAGAGAGAGAGAGATAGCAAGCCAGCCAATATCAAGATAAACAATAATTCCGCGGGCGCATATATCGATCCTCTCTCTCTGTCTCTATCTATCCCTCCCTTCACCAAATTAAATTCTCCCTCGCGAGGCAGCGACGCACACACTGTAAGCCCATCAAATCAATTCCAAAAGAGCTAGACAAACGCTGCACGTCCGAAAAAGCTATCGAACACGTATTAGTATTGAAAACCACAGCGACTGTACAACCCCCAAATACGGGGTCCTAATAATATACGCGCATTTTATAACGTTGCAAAAACATTCGACAACAGCGGAAAGATGCAGCCTTCATAAAACGATGCATCGAGATTGGCGGGAGAGAGAGAGAGAGAGAGAGAGCACACGTTCGGTATTGCACTCGTCCTGACCCCCTTTTACCCTCTCCTCCCTGGCCCCGCGTTCGAACCTCGCTCCCCACACTCATCTCATCCGAAATCGTGTGTATACACTCGGCGCAATAATTAATTTCGGTAACGCGCAAGAATTTAATAAGCGGACCTAACCCCCTCCCCTCCCACCCTCCGATTGCGTGCCCACACACGTACACAGACACACTGACATGGGGTTTTCGAATTCACGATACGTCAAAGCCGTCGACGCCGGCGTAGGTTATCGCAGCTTTAAACTGGGCCAATCGCTCGCTCGCTCTGCGATCGGTTTTGATGTATAAGTGCACTTCTCTCTCTCTCTCTCTTTCTCTCTCTCTCAGTGTGTATAGTACCAGGGAAAAAGCGAAGGTGGAGAGAGAGAGAGAGAGAGAGAGAGAAAATGCGCTCGCGCACGCCTGGAACCGTCCATAATTTGTATTCAATGATTTACCGGGGCTAATTGCAGAATGCAGCGAGGGGTAATATCGCTTTGCAGTTTACGCCGGGAGCGAGCGGCTGCGCGGGCCGAGCGCGCGCGCGCGGGCGAAGCTATACTTTAGTTTGCAATTTAAACTTTACTTCCTCTGGAATTGATTAGCTTTTAGTAATTAAGCAAGCAGCGCCTTGCTCGCTTGCCCTCTCTCTCTCTCTCTCCCTCTCTCTCCCTCTCTCTCCCTTCTCTTTCCCTTCTCTTGCTCGCTCGCTCTCCTGACCCTAGCCTGCAATGTGCCTCCTCGCCACCGCCGCACGCTCTCTCTCTCTCTCTCTCTCTCACTCACTCACTCTTCCGAGCTCTAGCCTTCTTTTGTATACACGAGGCATTCTGCGTTGCCGTTTCGCGTGCCGGGCTTTGATAAAAAGTCTTAATTTTAATGGACTGCTGCAGCTTAGCTTCTTCTTTTTTTACCCGTATAACCCCCTTTTATTTTTAGGCCGGAAACTCGTTCTGTGTGTGCGCGCGCACGCTCGTTTCGAATCGTTTGTAGATTGTTGTGATTTTCGGGTGAATAATAGCTCGTCCGGAAGAATACTTTCGTATACCCGTTGCTAATGATTATTTAAATTTTTCTATACTTGATTTCGGCATGAATTTAAATTCAGAACTGGGACTCTGTATAAAAATGAAAAAAAAATATCATTACATTTAAAATGTGCGCGCTGCCCACACAAGTCACGCGATCAGAAATTTCAATCCGCCATACCGCGTGGAATATTTGCGCGATCGTACGATTTCATTCCTATATAAATCGAAATCAATTCAAACGCCCCCCTTTTGTTCTCCGCATTTTTTCAATACAGATTATTTACCCGAATAAAGGGGAGGAGGGCTGATGGGCACAAGCAGGAATAGGCAATACACGTATAACTGTCGTCCGACGCGCGCACACACACACACACACACACACACACACACACACATTGTGCCAGAGCCGAATATTTCTGCTCTGCTCGTCGGATAGATTCAATTCTCCGAATCACCATCTCCATAATTTGATTAAATTTCCGTAGATCCCACTAAAAGTAAAACTCGTATAAAAGCTCGGGCTCGCTCGCGAGCGCGCACGCCTCACAGCTCGCCTCGACGCTCTCGCGCGCGTTCGAAATTGCTTTCCGAAAAATCGCCTTCGTCCCTCTCGCACACCCACCTCCCGCACACGTACACACACACAGAGACAGATTTACGCGGGTACGGCGCGCTCGATCGACCAGTAACAGCGGAAGTGCCCGTGTAGCAGCACGGAGTATACCAGTACAGAGCGGCGGCGGCGGTGGCGGCGGCGCCCGCGCTCGTCTCTCTCTCTCTCTCTCTCTCTCTCTCTCTCTCTCATCGAACGCTGCTGCTCTGTGCACGCTTGCTCTTTCTGGCAGCGCGCGAACGCCGCGCGGAGCTGGAAGGGCGGTTTTAATCAACGCTCCGCCGCGGTGTCTACCAGCGAGAGAGACAGACGGAGCAGCACCAGCAGCAGGAGCAAGTAGCTGGCGTATAGTAGCGACGGCAGAAGCTTTAGCGGCGTATTTTTTGACGCGGAAACCTAACCTTAAAAGCGGGACTTTGTATCCAGCGTGTGCGCGTGAAACAGAGGCGAATAAGCGACTCGACCGAACTTCAGTGCTTGAGCCGGATTTTCATTTGATTTTTATTTACCACGATTGATACATTTTGGGTAATTTTTGTGCCAATGATGATTGCAGGTTTTAAATTAGGTAACTTTTTACAAGTATGTGGCGTTTGCAAAAATTTTATACATTTGGATTTAGAATATTTTCTGATAAAGAAAATAGATAGCAAATAGATAAAATGTGAATAAAACAGCTATATATGTTATTACAACTATTAGACCGATAAAGATATAATCCTTAATTGTACAGATTAAGGTAGATGCGCGATTTCTTGTGCAATTTATCAAATGAAATCTCTCTTGAAATCGCCAATAACTTGATTAGTTCATCATGATAACTGGTCTGTATAAGATATAGAGTATTTCATTAATTTTTCCCATCTCAAAATTGATAAAAATAATCAGTCACTTCGGATTTCCCATGGAATGAAATTACATAAATTTATCTCATTAAATTTATTCCAACAAAGGTAGAAGAAAGATAAGCAGGATCGCGTTAAATTTCCAAGTCCAACAGTTTTAACGGGACGTAAATTTTTTGATGCGATCGCGACAACCTAACCTCAAAGTCTGCCGAGCGAGAGAGCAGCAGCGCGCGTATCACATCGGATCGCTCATTCGCGAAGGGGCGGAAGGTGCAGGGAAGGAGGCAAGAGAGCGTCGGGCGCAGGAGGAGGAAGAGAAGGAGCCGGAGGGGGAGAGAGAGAGAGAGAGAGAGGGAGAGGAGCAGCTCGCTCGCAGTGCGAAGCAATTTCGGCATGGAATGCGTTTCCGTCGATAGCTCTCGCGCGCGCGCGCGCGTATACGGGCGGTGCTGCTGCTGCCGCTGCCGCCACTGCTTGCCCAGGCGGGACAGGCCCAACCAATTTCAAGTTCCATTATGTACCCCTTACCCGCGATGCGATGCGACTACCACCAACGCTCGCTCCTGTTGCTACCACCACCACCACCACTACTACTACTACTACTGCCGGCTACGACGACGCGTCCTCGAGTGTGTATATATATATATGCACGTTGTATACACGCGTCGCGGAGGAGAGAGCACAGGATTTTATACCCGACGCGGTGTGTAGGGTAGTAGCGACGACCTTTGTCACTCTTTTGCGAGCAGCCGAGTCGAGGCGGCTTTCTGCCTTGCCCTTTTACCGCTTTCTATACTGAACCTTCATCTCGTGCTACTCGCCTCTCTCTCTCTCTCTCTCTCTTTACCTTTTCTATTTTTTCTATTTTTTTTTCAGTTCTTTGGCCGTGATATTGGGATTTTTTTCTGCTCTCTCTTTTTTAACGGCGTGTAGAATTTTGACTTTTCTTGTGGGGGAAGGAATGGCTTTTTCGATTGCAGAGGACTAGAGTGCAAAGGTCACGTTTAGTGATTTTATTACCTATTTTGGCTAATTAAAAATGATTTTCCAATGTATTAAAAGCTTTGGGGTATTGCTATAATTGTAATATTATATTTATCAAATTTACTTAAAAAATTGAAATACGTGTTTGTACAAATAATTGTTGTAAGATGAGAGTAGGCTGGGTGCAAGTGTGCCGTAATCCCTAAGTTCTGTATAGGCACTGTGGAATTAATATATCTATATATTGTATATATATATATATTATAAACTTCACGTATTAAACGTGGCACTACTCAAAAGGGCGCCACCAGTCTTCGTGCACCCAGCGCGTTGCTTCTATAAAATTATTACAGCAAGTAAAAAAATAAACCTAGATAAATAAAGTGAATCGGATAAAAAAAAACACAATTTTAAATTTCCTATATTTAAAAGAGTAATCAACAAACAAAATTTTGAAAGCAATGTTATTTATTCACAGGTCGAACTACAAACATATTAAAATGCTTGCCTCATCGAAAGTAATTCCGAGGCGCTTTTAATTCCTCCCGCCGTTAAAAATCTAAATAAGGAAAAAAGCACTTTTCATGACAGAATTCATTACTGGAGGCCCAGGAGGCGAAAATAGAGTGCACGCGGGAATACGTTCACACACACACACACACACATACATATATATATATATATGTACGGGGAGAGACGAAGCGATCGCTCGATATATTGGCGGGCGTCGAGGTTTTGGAAGTGCCCGATCGGACGAGAGAGTGACTGAGAGAGACAGGGAGAAAGAGATAGAAAGAGAGGGAAAGAGAAAGCCACGTGCACACCCCCAACCCCCGACGAATTTAAAAACGCAATTTACGGACAATAGAATGGCGGTCGAGTCCGGTAACCCCGCTTTCTCCCCCTCCCCCTCTCTCTTTTCTCCTCCACTCTCTTTATCCCGTTTCTTCTCGTTTCGATCCGTCTTTCTCGTGCCTTAACCCTTTTTTCCCTCCCCGCGTTAACCGTGTGTAAAAAACTTTTTCAATTAATTTTCGAAAAAGGCAGTTTCGCCTTTGTCCACTCTCTCTCTCTCTCTCTCTCTCTCTCTCTCTCTCTCTCTCTCTGTCTCTCTCATTTTGTGTTTAGAATGGCGTACAGGTTAAATCATGGAGGAAATCCTTAAAACTAAAGTTTAATTTAGCCAAGTAGGTACTTCTCTAAAAGCGATTTCATACTTCATTTATAATTCATATTCATAACTGGATTACTTTGTGTAATTCAGGATTGTTGAACTATGTAAGAAATGCTGTAAATCTTGCACGTTTCAAATACACACCTTCATTACTTATTTCAAGTCCAAAAACTAATCGAAAAGTGTACAAATCCCATCAATCATCACGCATCAGATATACGCAATCGTAATATACCGAGTGTACCACTCACTCTCCCTCTTTTACCCCAGTAATGTTCTCTCTCATTCCAAGTCACTTTATCCCAGCCAGCACTTCGTTGAAAAAGAGAAAACAAGAGAGAAGGAGACGGAGAGAGAGAAAGAGAGAGAGAGAGGAGAAGGGAAAGGTAGGAGCTGCTCTCGGACTTGGCCGTAAAGCGTTTGTTTTTTAATTTAGGAGCCACGCCGCGGGGTTAATATACGGCTTTAATTTCGGGATTTCATTTACGGAGCCGGGGGTTGAGGCGAGAGAGCGAGAGAGGGAGAGTGAGCGTGGGTGCAGGAGGCGCCTTGGCGTCGGAGAGCGCCGAGAAGGAAAGGGGTGAAAAGAGCTGCTCCTCGGAGCGAGAGGGAGGGAGACCGCGTGCGAGAGAGAGAGAGAGAGAGAGAGAGCCGAGTAGAAGCAAAGCGAGCTCGAAGATTGATCGGTAAGATGGACGCACACCGATGAGAGAGAATCTCTGTTGTGCGGAGCTCCGGATGAGGAGGATGCTTAATTTTTAGCGCTCGTTAGATCATAAGGAGTGGAGCGATAAATGTGATGAACTTAACGAAGCTATGGGGAAAGAGTGAATTTGGCTAAAAGTATACTCGTGAATTTTCAAGTGTAAATAATGCAAGATAGAAAGTAAGTAAGTAGTTGTTCTGAAAAAGTCAAGATGATTAATTCCCGGATAACAATAATCTATTCAAATAAGGGGAAATTCATTTAAGTAGATTGAGGGCCGTTATGGTGAGACGGAGTGGCGTTAAATTGTTTTTAAATTATCCGCAATTAATTTGTTAATTGTTTTTATTTAAGTTACCGCTTCTTTAATTAATTTATTCATTGTCTGGTCAGAATAGTCTGTGGCTAACTCAACATTTTCTAAATTATAACATGGTGCGGTACTTTGCAGAAAAATTAGAAAGTTTATCGTAAACTGCATGAATAAATAAAGCGTACAGAATAAACATCTGCACACATCCGGAAAAGGAAGCCCTCTCGAAATTTCAGGTGTCAAAAGTAAACCCAATCAAAATCCATATCAAAATTAACGTATAGACACACACATGCGCTCGCGCGCCCTCGCAATCAACGCGAAAACGTGTTTGCCGCTCGCACATATAACAGCCATAGAGATTCGCAGGGATCGCTCAATTCGAGCCGGCGAGCCTCTGACTAGTAGAAAAAGTTAGAGAGAAAGAGAGAGAGAGAGAGTGTGTGTGTGTGCATATGTATGTGTGTGCACGGGGGGATATAGGATAGGAAACGGAGGGCTGGAGGCGAACCACTTCCGGCCGCGAAGATTGACTTCCGACCCGCCTTGACGGCAGCAGAGCTCCACCGATCGAGCGCCTCACGAAGAGAGAGAGGGAGAGAGAGACAGAGTGACTATCTCTCTTCTCTCTCTCTCTCTCTCACTCTCTATCTCTCGCGCGCGTATCAACCGTGTGGACTGGCTGCTGCTGCTGCTGGGGGAAAGCAATCGAAGACTGCGGCAACGAACTCGACTTCCAGCCGAGCTTTTTGGCAGCTTCCATTCCCTCGGCATCCAATACTCTCCCTTCCCTCTCTCTCTCTCTCTCTCTCTCTCTCACTTCTCCAATCTCCATGTCGCTCGCTGCTCCATTGCCTTGGCGACTCTTCGCTCGGCAAGGATCCGACCCGCCAAAGGAATAAAAATTATCTGGCCGCGTATATTTCAACATTTGCTGGTGTTCTAATTCATTTTTTGGAAATGTGCAGTTTGATTTGTTGGATTGTTTGTGAAAACTTTGGTTGAAAATTGGATGGCAGTTTGAAGAATCGGTGAAAAATTGATTTTGTACGATCGAGCGAGGGATTCGAGTACATTTTATTAATTTCTTTCAGACGGTATAATGTATGGATCCTTTAAATGTTCAACCACAATGATTGTTTTACTAAAATCGGAGAATCAGGTCAAACAGGCGGGGGATAAGCTACTCGATGTCGCAACTGTCACTTTTCAATAATTCATTAGTCCCGCAAGTGCATAAAAATACCCAGTCGCGCTTTTTCTTTTTGTTTCACGTTTCAGCTGCGGCATATACGCGTTACTGCACCGAACGCGGCTATATACACATGCCACTTAATCGCTCTGCACACACATCTCCATTTCTCCTCCGCGCATTTTAATCCATTAACCCACTTTTTAGACCGCGACTGGGCGCGTATAAAATATCCATTAAAAGAATCGAAAACCCAGAAATAAACGAACGATTGCGCGCAAAAAAGCGCACACACACGCATAGAGACCGGAGCAGCCAAAGAAAAGCACGCCAATAAAGCGGATTAATCCCGCCCCGCCGAAAGTATTATTAGCGGTCGTTCCGCGAAGTTTTCACCACTAATTCAATCCTCTACTCCCCCCATCCCCTCCCCCCAACATTTTATCAAGTACCTTATACAGATCCCAGCCCGCGTAATACTTGCGCGCTGCCTCCAACCCCTTGGCGGGCTACCTTTAATAAGCCTTCTTCGATTCGCTTCCATAAATTATCAGCGTATATCGACCATTTTCCCTACATATACCTATCCTTTCTTTTTCTCTCTTTCTCGACGCCGCTACCGTCGCCGCCGCGGACCAACTCACCCCTTAATACCGGGAGCTCGCCGTATATACGCGCGAGGCGCGCGACCGGGAGCACGGCTCCCGACGTTAATTAAAATTTTTACGTGACAAAAAAAGATCGGGCTTAAGGTTTGCTCCTTCGTTCTTTCTCTCTCTATCTCGCGGAAAGTGAGGTTTTATACCGCCCAGGGCGCGAGTTCGCTCACTCGCTATATACGCGAGTGAGTAATGCTCCGTTAATTACAACTTTTTTAATAAAAACCGGACCTTAAGTGGCCGTTTATCGAAGTATTAACCTTAGCCTCTCTCTCTCTCTCTCTCTCTCTCTTTCTTTCCCCATCGCTCGCTCTTTTTTCCACCTTCTCTCACCAGGAGAAATCAATTAAAAATGCACGAGTACGCGATAAGCCCCGAACTAGCGTTGTCTGAGTGTGGGGGCGACAAAAATTTCGTTGCGCACGCGCAAGCTGCACGCTTAATAATGTACATCGAAGAAAATAAAGGGGCCTTTAATTGGGGCGGCCCTCGAGCGAGAAAGGAAATTGTTAATTAAAGTAATTGCCAATTGGTGTATACATATCGATCCGAGCCAAAGAGAGAGAGAGAGAGAG